>NW_005087796.1:105085-141419 GCF_000331425.1 Pseudopodoces humilis | reverse complement strand
TGGAAGTTTCAGTTTGAAACAGGGCAGAAACACCAATTTAGTGTAGTAGTTTAGATTTGCCAATTTGATTTTCTTGGCCAACACACCAAATAATGTGGTGGGTTAGCACTGGCTAAAATCACCAGGGCACTTACTCATTTCTTGCTGTGAGATATGGATTAGGAGAAGGAAAAAACAGGCTCAAAACTTAAAAGGTATGAAGAAACTTTATTAACAAGACTACAAGAATAAGAAGTATCAGAATAAGACATTCAGAACCCTTTTCCTTCCCCTGCCTGACTTATTTTCTTTCCCAACTGACAATGTAGAGACAAAACCTGGGATATTCAATCAGTTACCAACTTTACAATAGTGTTGCATCAGTTCTTGTAGGGAGAGGGGCTTTCTCTCACCATGCCATGGAGACTTCTCCACAAGAAATAGTTCTCTCGTGGCTTTTCATTTCCATGAATAGCAGCTGCCCAGAAAAAGATCTGCAATCTTGAAACTCCTCCCATTTGCACAGCCTTCCCACAGCTGTGTTTATGGCCCATGTCAAATTATGGGTATTATTTGAAGGATGAGCTGTTCAAAAGCAAAGATTCTCTTCATCTATCTCTGCGATCACCTCTGGGAATAGAGGTGGTGTTCTCTTCCTGTGGGCAAAGGGTCTTCATCACTCTTTCTCTCTGTTCAAGCTTCTCATGGGATCACAGTCTCTTCAGCATCTATTTTCCTTCATCATAGATATCTCTGGTCACATCTACAACTTGAACACTCCATCCTCCCGTATTTTCTCATTAATTAAAGGGGATATTTCAATGTATCATTGTCCATCTCCATGGCCTTACCAAAAGAAATTTTCAGCCTCAATACTAAGGCATCTCCTCATTCACCTTTCATCTGGGGCTTGACTCCTTCTTTACTGACCTTGGTGTCTTCATGTTGTCTTTCTACATGTAGTCACTGTCCTTTTCTCTCCCTTGAGGATCATGGTCTGCAAGTCTCATCTGTGCAGTAAAAGGGTTACATCTTGCCCAGGCCTGTGGATGGTCATGTGATCTCTGCTGGGGCAGCAGCCAGAGCTGTTTATGATGGAGGATTTTTGGTGTCTGTGCTGGGGGAGGGTGGCCAGGATCTCAGCAGCCAGGCTAGCACTCAAAGGCAGCATGCTGCAGGCCGATGGCTTCCCCTCCCCCTGCCTGGCAGTTTCTGTTGAAACCCAGCAGCAGCACAGTTTCACCTGAGACAGGGGCCAATCTGGCCCGGCAGTGCCGCTGCAAAGGGCTCAGTGGGCTCCCCAGGAAGGGCTTGGCCTGGAAGGGTCCCCGGCCACCCTGCTCAGGCTGCATGGGCTGATCATGGGCTGGCTCCCAGTTACTTGTTTAAGGCTGGAGAAGCCAAGAGAGCTTTCCCGGGCTTGTCTGTTTTTAAAATGTGAATCTCACAGAGGGGGATCCAACTTCTAAATGGTTGAATCAGTTGTCAGTTTTCAGAACCAGCCAGCTATTTTTTTTTTTTTTTCCAGGCACAGAGGAAGCTCTCAGAAGCTTCTCTCAGAAAAATAATTTCCATTGTTAGTTTCTTCCTTCTTACTAAATATCAATTAATGCGAAACCAGCACAGCCTGCCCTGGAGTTTTCTTTGCAGGCTTCCCATCTTTCCCTAGTCTGGTGCAGTTTATATGTAGGATTGAAATATTTTCATAGAGATACGGCAGATAAATAAATCACCTCTATCCCTGTGCATTCTTTATAGGGAAGAGTTACTGCTATTTTAGGTGCCACAGTAGGTCCATAAAACTCCTGCAGTAGCCTGAACATTGTCATTATAGAGGTCAATTCTAGAATGCAGATCTGGCAAAGCTTTGCCTTTCACCCCAAGTGGGGACACACAGATTTGACTCTCACAGTCAGCACACGCTTTAGACCTCTGCTGATCAGCCCACAAGACTGTTTCCAAGAGGCACTTCTATACCATCACCGTGTGATCTCCTCAGTTCTTTAGAGGATGCTTGGAGTGGCTATCCAGGCTGTCTACCCACAAGAACACTCCATGCAGGTTGATGGGAAATAAAGGTTTGAGTCTATCTAGTTACTGCAGTATCATGTTTGGCTCTTGAGGCTCAGAGGCTCTTCTAGATCAGTATGTTTGCCTGTGCCAAAAGGAAGATATCTGTACACTTAAATTCCTGCCCATGCAGGCTTGGCTGTGTTAACTACAGGAAAAACATAGTTTAAAAGAAAGAAAAAAAATAAAATCTCAAGAAAACCCAAGCAGCAAACTCCTGAAACTGGAGACAGTGAATCTCTTGCTGAGATGTACAAATAATATACAGGTGTGTGACCCTGCTCAGCACCTGCTCACAAAGCTCAAAACGCTTGTGCTGTGTCCTGTACCTCACACGGGTATTTCTGCTGCAATTCCATCTCAGGGGCACTGTCCCTTTCCTCTTCTTCCCTACCACACTATGTGTTTTAGTCAATCATAGGTCTCGCTGAGTAATAAGCCTGGTGCATTCCCTGCCTTCTCTCTGCTGTACTTTGCTATGGAAAGCCCAGTATTTGTGTTTTCTCATGTATTTAGCAACGTATCTTAGCTGCTTTAATTGAAACTATCAAGCATCACAGCTCAAGCACAGAAACTCTGGAATGCTTAATTTGAAGTCAGCAGTTACCAAGCCTTCATTGTTCATTGGAACATTGAAGGATTAGCTCTCCTCTGCTCTCTTCTCTGTACAGGCCATCAAGTCAAAAACAGAAGTTTGTTTTTGGGGGCTGAATGCAGTTCCTCAGCCCAACCAGCAGTAAAACAAAGCATGTAAACAAAGTGATAAATGCTGTTTGAAATGCAGTGCCCAGGATTCAAGCAAGATCTGTTCTGTTTTTACAGCTGGTTTACAACTATGTTGCCACACGGAAGTACCATTGACTGCAAAGAGACTTGTTTCAATTACTTCAGAGAGAAACATTTCAGAAGAAGAGGAAAATGCAGAGTTAACTTAGGAGTTTGGACTTTCAGACTAATTGTCCCTGGGAGTGCACACGAAGAAGCACCGATATGTAAATTTTTTTTTTTTTCCTAAGTTAGCAGGAACTCAAACCCCAAAGTAATATTTCTGCCCCTACTACTCTTCAAAGGAAGAAGCAAACATAGCGTCATCATTTAGGAATAGTACTCCCCAATTTAGTTGTCCCACCAAGAATCTCCAAACCACACTGTCACTCATTCACCCCACCTCCAACCTGCAGGTGGCAAGAGAGGAGGAATGGAGACACAAAAGGCAAAGATCATGGATTGAGATGAGAACAATTTCCTGGAAAAAGCAATGAGGTAAGAAAATGAACAGTAACAACAACAATAGCAGGACACACAGCTGTAGTGTAGTGCTTCTTTGATGTTTTCATAGCTAGAAACACTATCCATGAAAAATGCTAAAAGAAGCAATGAGCCACTGTGCACACCCAAATATCCATTTGACAGAAGGCAGAAAGCAACTGGCAAGATAGAAATTGCACATCTAGGGACATGGTGCATCTGGTGCTCTCTCTAAGTCTTGTTTGCAAACACAATTTTCCCAAACACATGTTGATCCCTGCAAGCCATAAGGCTACCCCGCATTAGAGGGCCTAGGGCCACCAAGTTCTGCAGCCAAAACAGACAAGTCTTGCTGGCACAGTGCTGTGGCTGAGCATCCATTTGTCATTTCCTCAGTGGAGAGGAGTTTTTTCACACTGCTGTGCTGAGGAATTTTTGTTGGTCAGCGTAAGGGCTGTAGGGCAGGGGTTTCTGGGTTTGATCCCCACCAAACTCAGTCCTTCAATCTCTGAAGTGTTCTCAGAGGCAGAAGCTATTGCCACCATGTGCTGCATCCCTCACCTCCTCTGCCCCAACATGCAATTACAGGTCTGCACTGGTAGTCCGAAGGGCTAGGTCAAATAATCAGATATGTAGGGGCAAAGGGAGGATAGGTAGCTATCCTCCTCCTAGCCAGACTCTCTGGATAGTAATTAGATCCTGAGGTGGTTTAACATAGAGCATTGGTTTTATTTCTGAATTTAAAACTGTCTATCCAGCCTTGTCTGTCTTTTCCTCAAAGCTGATGTCAGTTTGCTGGATACACTACATGGCCTCTGCTCACAAGTCTTGTCTCACCAGTATCTGTGGCAGGATGTCTACCCCAGCCCCACCCTCTACCACATGTGTCTGGTGCAGAAGAGATAACCCAGGGGCTAAAAGAGCCAGCAAGAGGTCATCTCTTGTGCCAAAAGGGCTCAGACTTCAGCTAAGAATCAATCTCTTAGTCTGGAGAGCAGATGTGGGAAGAGATAAAAGAAATATTCTTGACTGAGAGATGCTGTTTTACAAACTATAAAAGACACACGAGTAATCACAGAGGCAGAAGCCTTCTACACATACACCCTGAAAATGTGGAAGACTTCTCCCCGGAGTCTGGAGGTTCTGTGGTTACTTCTCTGGGGATTGAGGGAAAGGATCTCAATGTATGCTCCACCAACAAATGGGTGGTAAGATACACTGCATCCTTGTCATACTGTATTAGGAACAGCGATAGTGATGACACAGGCTCTCAAGCTTAGTTGCAAAAGAGAGCTCATTTTATTCTTCCAGATCCTCCTTTATAGACAGTTCCGAGAAGGTCCAAACAGGTAAAACTTTCATTGGTCATCAAACTAACACATCACTATCATTGGACAGTTAGGAACAACACCCCTCGACCATTTCTGGCAAGTAAACAAGGAGACAGACAACACCTGTAAAGGTTGTTTTCCTTCTCTAAGGACTGTTTGAATTCCTCCTCACAATTTCTCAGGCCACACTTTCTCAGGCCAGCGTGAGAAAGTTATGTGACTTAGTTTCACACAGACACTGTGCTACCTGCCTGATCTCTCGCATTCAGCATCCACAAATCCTAAGTTATATTATTTCTTCACTAGCTGTTACATTAACAGGTACCCTTAACCTCGCACTGTATTTATCTACTAATAGTCTATTTTTGTCCTTATTCCTGTGTAGTATTAGTTTAAGTCTTATGTCCGTTAGTTCTATGTCTGTTAAATAAATAATTATTCTATAATAGAATCAGCCATTATTAAAGAATTTGTGAATGAGAGTGGGTTTTGGGATGCTGGCCCCCTCAATAAAGCTACTGCCTACTGCCAGAGGCCTGGGCAAAAGGCAAGGACGTATCTCAACTCACACATTCATTCGTAACAGTGTCTCATCACTGTAGGACATCACAGATACCACCCTCATACATTTTTGACTGGGTATCATCCATGTAGAGTAAGGGAGGGGGAAGAGAAACCTTTCATCAAGCTCAGGTACTGAAAATAATCTGAAAATAACCACTGCCTAATAACCTAGTGAGGCTTATAATTTAAAGATGCTCATATTGTCATGACACTGGAGCAAAGCTATTCCAGTGGCAAGAAGGCATCTTGTCAATTCACCTGTTACTCATAAACTGTGTATTCTACCATATTGATCCTGGGACTTTCCTCAAAACTGCTTCCCTACTCTGAACCAATGCATCTGCTCAGACAGCCACAGACAAACAGCTTCAGACGGAATTCAAATTAATCATTTTGGCAAGCTTCCTTCATGCAAGGCTTGGGTTCCTCAAAATGGAAGGAGATGTTATTAATTTCCCCTTTATTCAAGTGTAATGCAGAGAATCAAGAAAAATATCTCCTCTACACACAGATTCCAAGCATGTAATACTTCAGTTATGACATGTGATCTCATCCTATGGATTATATATGCTTGTGATGTGATACTGCTGGAAAGCTACTGTTGCTGTGCCCAAATTCCTGTTCTGCTGCATTCCCAGCAGAATTTTGCTTTTCTCAAATAACTCATCATTTCAAAAAGATTAAAAATATCCTGGAATATAGGACCCTCAACATTCAAAGTTACAAAATTGAAGCTCAAAAATAAGGAGTTGGATCGAATGGCTTTATTAACCATGTTAGGAAAAAATCTCAAGTAAACAAAAAACCAAAAACCAAAACACACACAAAAAAAAAAAGAAACAAAAACCCACCAAAAAAATAGTACTGCAGAGAAGCAATTTCTTGCCATATTTGTCACACTTGCTTCCCAGCCTGTCACAGTGACAGCTCACCTGAGTCACACTGCATATCACAGGCTCCTGCTGCTGACTGTATGGGAAGCCTAACTGAAAAATCCAAACTACCCTGGGAAAGCGGTATGATTAATTTTTCCTTAGCTGTGTGCTTTCAGCAACCTTTAGCCCCTTACATGAAAGCGCCATAGACACAAAAACTTTTAAATATTTATATTCTACTTATATTCCATTGTCTTATGTTACAATGTAAGATGTAACCTAAATTATGTATTCTGTCACAATCTACATAAACTGTTAAGATAGGCGGGGCAGTGTTTTTTCCTCCATGAGACAGCCCTGATAACTCCCTTTTTGGAGATATCTTCTGCTAACGGATCATCGAATCTCACTGCATGACTCATAAAATTCATCATTCCATTGTGAAATGCTGCACACAGAGGGAGGAACCAAACATTCCTACCTGGATATAATCTGAGGCTTGAAACACCACAGGGCACTACCACTGGATTCCCAGAGGATAAGAGCTCAATAACCACTACTGGACATCCAGAGAAGAACCAGATCTTTCTACAGGATTGCCACTTAGATAAAACCACATCCATCACTCCAACAAGGACTGCAGCAACTATTTAATCAGACTGCTACCACCACCCTGACCAACAGAGTGACAAGTAGTATTCTGACTCTGTCAGTTTAAGCCAGTGTTTCCGTACTATTGCCTTTATTTTAATTTTCCTATTGAATTATAATTCTGACTTGGAACCTCCCGCTGGTTCATGTTTGACCTACTACATCCATTTACTTTTATATCCCATTCTGACTATGCAATTACTTACTTCAGGCAATAACAAATACTCCATTTGTGGAAATTTTGCTTGACTCTTCCATTCAGTTCTCCTTATTCTCCTGACAGAGATTTAGTAGCTTGCTCTGAAATTTAGTTGGATATCATTCCATGGCGCAGCCATGCCTCTGTATGTACAGAACAGTGCATCCATCAGGCATGCAATATCTCATAGATAAATTCCAATAACTCTACTCTTATACTTAAGGTTAAGGAGGAACTAGTGTGTAAGGATCCAGGTGAATGCAATCACATGGAAGGCTCCGTGCCTGGGGATTGGGGTCTGCATCTGTGTCTGTGCTCTGTTTAAGGGGCTGAGGAGGCAATTAAAGGCAAACAGTTGTGTCATGGTACTCAGGCAGTTCTTTTGTTAGGGGTTCTGGCACAAAGCGTCTTTGAGGGAGCACTGAAATGGTTACAGGTCAAGCTCTTGTTCCCTGTGCAGCTGGTGTCTCCTGAAACATCTAAGGTAGCCATTTCAAGGCTCCTGAAAGAATGTTCAGTCCTCTGCTGGCAGGAGGACAAGATCAAACTTAACCAACAATAGTTCTCATTTCAAAGGAAGCTCACAGAACACGTATTTCTCACCCTTTTGATTAGTTACAGCAGAAGCTGCATTTAAGGCTAGCACATGGTACCCATTTAAGACCAGTCTTTTCTTTGTTTTTAGCTATTTTGATATTAGGATTTTTAATTTCCAATCTAATCAAACAAGTTTAGAGTTGCATTTTCAAACAACTTCTCAAATGGAAACTAAAGCTGCCTATACCTGTTTGCCATAATTGTAGGCTTTGTAAACCCTGCAGGTTAACAGCTCCTGTAGAGACAGGAGGTTGCACAAGGTGACAATCAGGGCAAGTATTAATGATAGTTTTCACTTGACTTTTAGAAATGTGAAACATTCGCACAAGCACTTGTGCATTTTGGTGAAAAAAGGCATGACTCAGTTTCACTTGTTCAAAAATATTTGGCAGGGTGTTTGAAACAACTATTGTCCGTTTGTCTGCTTTTGCATTTCCTTCTGACAGAAATCCTGGAAGTGAAGAATGAGCCTTAATATGAGAGACAAAATTTTGGTTAGTTCTATGTTGCAAAATTGTATAAAGACATGAAAGCAAATAGGGTATCATTGCTAACATCTTCTAAAACTGATCCTTCTATTCTCTTAATTACATTGGCCACATAAGTAGAATCTGTAAATAAATTAAAAGGTTCTGAAAAAAGCTGAAAGACCCTGACCACTGTGGCCAGTTTGGTAATTTGAGGGGAACCTTTTACTGTTTGAATATGTGATTCTCATGTTTTAGTTGTTTGGTTTAGCCATACTACTACTGCTTTGTGTGTTTTCCCAGATCTGTCAGTGAAGAGAGTTATATCACTCAAAGGTTCTTCACTTAGCATGGATTTTTATCTAAAACTCAATTTTGCTTGCAATAATTTGTGCCCTGGATAATAAGTAGAACAAACACCTAAATAATTTAACAATGCTTTTTGTAAATTATCTGAATTTTGCAATGCTCAATCAAGGTAATCTTTTTTCACAGGTAAATAAATAAATGTAAAGTCTTGGCCTGCTAAGGTTAACAGTCTTGTTCTAGCTTTGATTATGATCTGTGCTATTATTTCCATAGTTGTAAAAATTGTCTTTGGGCACCTGTAAGGAAGAAAAAAACACTCTATTATTAACAAAAGTTCTTTTTCAGGAGAGTCCCATTGAAAGATGAGGCCATAAAGTTGTATTTTTTCTCAGAGTACTCCAAGAAGGGTTTTTCTGGAGAACAACGATGAGCTTGTCTCTTCTAGAAAGCTTCTGTGATTTTTTCAAGGACTTTCTGCACTTCAGGTATTAAAGTTCTGGGAGATTTGATGTCACAGTCTTCTCTTAATACATCAAAGAGTGAGGCAAACTCATTACTGGTAATTCCCAAAACAGGCCTGACCTAATTAATTTCTCCTAAAAGCTGTTGTAAATCTTGTAAGGTATTGGTACTGGTCCAGAGTTTTATTTTCTGTGGCTTAGTTGTCTGTTTTGTCATCCTCCATCCTAAATATGTCTAGGGTGCGATTTCTTGTATTTTTGGTGCAGAAATTTCTAGTCTGGCATTTTTGACTCGTTTAATAACACTATCATGAGTTTCTTCTATCTCTGTCTGTGTTGGTACTGCAACAAGCAAATCATCCATGTAGTACAGAATTATGGATCATGGGTGCTTCTGTCGAGCTGGAGATAGAGTTTGTGCAACAAAATTTTTGGCAAATTGTGGGAGAATTTTTCATACCCTGGGGTAAAGATTTCCAGTGATGTCTTTGTAATGATAGCTGGAACTGAAAAGGCAAATCTCGGTACATCCTTTGGATGGAGTGTAATGTTGAAAATACAATCTTTTAAATCGATGATGACAAGGGGACACTCTCTTGGAACCATTGACAGAGAAGGAAGTCTAGGTTGCAGAGGTCCAATATCTTCAGTCACTTCACTGATCTTCCTCAAGTCGTGAATCAATCTCCAGGAGTCAGAAGTCTTCTTGTGGATCATGAACACTGATGAATTCTAGGGACTCTTTGTGGGTATTACGTGATTTTTTTTGTAATTGTTCCTTTACTAACTTTTTAAGGATACTTAGTTTTTTATTTTTTAAAGGTCTTTGATTGTCACTGGAGGACACGAGGTACTGGGCGAAGGTCCAAGCTAGAACACCACACACAACCAGTTTTTCATGTGGCTAAAAAGCCTTTATTGCAGGGTTTTCTTAACCCTTATATAGTTTTTCCAACTAGGTTACCCTGATTGGTAGAAGGAACCCCCTTTGGTTCCATTGGTGGGACCAGAGAAAACACGCCAAGAACATCTGTTCAGTATTGTTTTGAGAAATATAATCTATTTACGATAACACTGTTATTGTAAATTATTGTACAGTATAATTCCCAGGAACTTTTCCCCTGGGAACAGATGAGCCCCTGCCAGGCTAAAACTCTCTCAGGCTCAGAAATCCTGTCCACAATTGATCAGTTCAGACAGGGTTATCAGTTTTCTATGACAGTTTTAGAATGGCAGGCATTGATGTGGTTCCCATCAAAGGTCCACTTCTAATTTGGTTCCCCACTGGGATAGGACATCTCTACCCAGTATCTATCATGCTGTAATGGGTTTCTGTACAACAAAGGGAGGAACAGTAGCTATCTTCTGACTCGGGTCAGAGATTCTCGGCTCTGAGATTTTCTTCTCTCTGGCTTGGTGCCAGGAGGGGTCCTGGCCAGAACTTCTGTCTGTGTCCTGACCAGGATCTGAGCCCACCGGTTCACTTTGAACACGAGTCTTTGGATCAGACTAAGAAGCAGAGGGGACTTTCCTCTGGTTTGAAATTCACAGATTTATTCTGTAAAGGGAAACCCAGAAGGAAAGACAAAGGTTCGGGGGTCTGACCACCTCTTTTAAAGGGTTAACACCTTGGGGGGGTTGGAATTCAGGAGGACCAGTTAGAAAATGGGGTCGGTGGGCACACAAACTTTCTACAAATGAGGTGTAGGCAGGTTAAGATAAGAAGTAACGGTCATGGGGATTCTCTAATTAATTTCCAAGGACTAGGGATTTTTCACAGCCTGGGTGGAACCGCGGGATGGAACCGCTAGGGGGGAGAGAAGGCGAAATCGAGCCGCCCGACCTGTTTTGGATGGGACACAGGGAAGCGGAAATATACGGGCAGAAGCGGCGGAGCTCCCGCGCCGGGGCCGTAGTGAGCTGGAGTCGGAGCGGGGTCGGAGCCCCGCGTCGGCGCGGGGGGAACGCAGGAGTGCCGAGACCGGCTCAGGCGACGGTGGAGGCGCGGGCTCGCAGGCAGCGAGGGCGGCAGGCACGGTAGACACAGTAGTGGCAGCGGAGGAGGGGAAAACGAGCCAACCGCAAGGTAACGCTGGCCTCGGGGCCCCACGGGGACAGCCGTGGCCGCCCACGCCGGGGCCGGCGCGGGGCCGGCGGCGGTGCGGAGCTGGCAGGCATAACCGCCTGCGGGCAGCGGAGAAGGGGAAGGGGGAGGGGGAGGGAGAACACCCCAGCCACGGCCGAAGGGAAAAGGCCTTCAACTTAGCTGGGAAACTTAAAAGTGCACCACAGCAGTCTTCCCTTCAGGTCCTGTAATGGTAATAACAGATTCGCCTCGCAAACACACAGTGGCTGCGCTAATTCTTGTGAGGGCACCTATAAGTGACACCAAATTCCAATCACCTGGCCAAAACATATGAGAAATCACAGTGACATAGGCGCTAGTGTCCGGTATGCCTGTGATGTAAACTGTTTTACCAAGGTGAGTCAGGCTGCAAGTCAGCTGTGGTCAGTCATGGCCAATATGTTTCACCTAAAGGACGTCAGACACTGGGGTAGGATTCAGAAACGGGACTTTCTGGTACACAGCTTGCTTAGTTAAAGGTGGAGTCTCTAGGTAAATATTCTGCTTGGCTGTATTCATTGGCAAAGCAATGGCAATAGCTATAGGTGTTTTTAGTTGAATGACATAAGGAACACTGTATGCAAGAGCTAAAATGACTAGCTTTTCATTATAGTTTACTGAGACAACAGCTGGAAGAATTGAATGTCCAAAAATTCTGTTGCTGTCCTTGCCTATAATTAAAAAGTCTTGTTTGTGTTGTGAAGTACCAGTAATTAGATAATTAGTAATTAGTTAGGAATTAGTAATTAGATAGTAAATAGATGCTACTGTTTCTTTCACTATGCAGTGGTGCTGCTGCACGCTATTTTTAAGTTTAACAGCAAAGGATTGTCCTCAATATCAAACTGAGAACAACATTGGGTTGCAAAATGTTTTTCTTTTCTGCATTGAGGGAAAGTATTGAGTGCTTTAGCTTTTCTTGTCACCTCAGAAAAGTCTTTGTTAATGTGGTTGGGTTTCCCACAGTTAAAACAAGGCCCTTTGGCAAAATCAAACTGGAGGGCTGAAAGAGTTTTCTCAAGGGTTTTTGTATGTGTCGTGAGGGCTTTTTCAAATTTATCTCTTACAGAATCCTGGGATTTTACAAGAAGCTCTCTTAAAGTATTAGCTTGGACTTTAGCAATATTCTGTGGAGTGCTAAGTTTGATACATGCTGAAAGGATTTGGGGTACAGTCGGTGGCTGGTTAGGCAGAGCTAAGATAACTCCCTTGTATTCCTTGTTTGCATTAGAAAAAATAAGCCTTTTTATAAGATAGGAGTGGGCTTGTTCACCTGGGCATTGCCTTTCAATAGCCTGTGTCAATCAATCTCAGAAAGCACTATAAGTCTTGGTCTTGCCTTTGCATCATTGTGTAGTAAGCATTCCCATGACTGCCTGCTTGGCTCCACAGTACACAAAGCCTTTCTTATAGCATTCTTAATATTTCAAAAATATCTCAAAAACACAACCTTATTGTTTCCTGACCTTGCATATCTGTATTTTTGCATTCTTCTATTCTGAGATCTGCTTTCACACAGCTTCTGAAAGTTTGCTACCTTTTCCATTTCCCACACCTGAGGTTCAGCTGGGCTCAAAGTTGTGTTTGATGCAGGCATTGAATTAATAGCTTTGTGCTCCTCAGGGAACCTCCCATGTCCTATGGATTTTCCAGCAACAAATTTAGGCTTATTTACATGCTCCAACAGACACATTTTACTTAAACTCAGCTGTTGGAAACCGAAAAATAGAAACTTCCACAGATGCTGAATCTGGTTCAGTCTGCAGCCTTGGAAAAAGCTTGGGTTAATGTAATGATGAAGGTACACAGACACTGGGTAGAGAAATTAGAAACTTAGGTCTCTGTAGTTAAGAGTAAGAATATGCCTAGAGTAGGTAAGAAATTATATTAGGTAAAATAGTTTGAGGTTTAAGCTTTAATAGTGTGATTTATAGAGTAGGTTACAGATCTAGAAACTATAACTGAGGTGTGTATGAGTATGTGACCTGTCAGCTTATTGGCTAAGAGAGAGATGCAGTGCAGCAAAATTAAGCAAAGGTGATAGGTTAATAAGTGAAAACAAGTTTTGTGTCAACTGCCTATTGGGCTAAAATGTTATATATTGCTGTGCAGAGAAGAAGCTCGTGACTTCCTTGAGCTATGGCTGACTTGCTGCTCCTCTAAATCTCCTGCCTTGAGACTGATATCTTATCTGGCTACTTGAACAATAAATCATCTCAAAGCAAGGTGGTCCCATCCCTCGTTCTTCATCTTGACACTCAGCACTAGCCTGGAATCACCTTTATCACCTCAGCTCTAGGGACAAGCTTTGTATGCCAAAAAGTCATGACAGCAATGGACAACATTGGTCTCGCCAGTCCAAGACCGACTATGAAAATTTCCTCCTGGGGAAATTTGCTCAGCTCTGCCATTCTCCGCACACCAGGAGCTGTTACTGTATTTGGTTTCCTACCTGCCATTCAGGCTGCTACCACTTATTTGGCAGCAGCACTGATTTCAGCACCTGTCTTCAACTGGCTGGGTGCTTCAAGGGTTATTGGGAAAAGGAGTGATGGGAAGAGGGCCTAAGTCACATCTCATTCTAACTTTTTTCCTGCAGGAAAAATTTATTCAGGTAAGAAACTTACCATTTACTTTAAGAAAGAAAGAAAAGGAGAATGCAAGAGGTAAAAAACTGGGCAAAAGATGCCAATGATTATATTGTCGCTGTTCCTTGTGATGCCAGACTGAACAACAAGTTTTATTCCCAATGTTAAACTTTTCCATTCTTCTTACTGGTTAGTTAAATATTAAAATGACTTGGTGTGGAGGCAGATTAACCTGCCAAAGCTTTCCCTTGGAGGAATGTGCCCTGAGGGAGCTGTGACAAGCCTATCTCAACCTTCTCCTGAAGAGGCACCCCTTAGATGGGGCCATCCTCTCTTCTCATGGTGAGGTATCCCACCACACTTTGGTGACTATGCTGATCCTTTGTAGCCCATTGTTTTTCCCCCCTGGTACCACTCTGGCTTTCCCCCATAAAAACCCCAGCTTCTGCTGCTCAGTTCAGAAGGGAACTGCTGTCCCTGGCTACCCTTCACAGAGCTGCTGGACAGTGAAGGCTGTTTCTGTGGAATTGCCACATGACGCTCCTATTTCTTTGTATCTGAGTCAGCCTGGGATAGCCTAGCAAGCAGAGCTAAAACCACTGAGCTGAAATCACTCGCAGCCACAGGCTGCCCCTTGCTGAGGTTACCCGGTGGCCAGGCATCACCAGAGACCCCCCCGCTCTCTCTGGGAAAGTCTTGGTCAGACCAACGGACCTGGCCCAGCCACCAAAACTTGGCCTAAAAATTGCTACTCTAAGACAGACAGGAGGGACGGGTTTGCATTGCATTTACACAGGCACATAGTAGAGAGAGGACATAAAAAATACATGTTGAGGATTACCTAAATACACTGAACATCTCTTCTTTAAAGCATCTCCCAGGTATGGTTGAGGTTCTCAGCTAAACTGGCAATCCTGGGATCTTTCCTTGCTCTCCAGCCCTAAAAGAAGTCCCCAGTCCCTGCCATGAGCTAGCCGTAAACCCTAACCTGACCTAGGAGAAAAGGGTGCTCAGGCAGAGGTGGGAATGAATGACTGGGATGCTGGATTGCTCCAATGTTTCAATTTTCCTTGAGGAATTGCCACCTGAAATTAGTTCATTATTCAAGAGCAAAGAGGTTTTATTTTGGTTTTCCTGAAATTCCTTAGTATTGGATATACAACCCTTTGAATCTCACTACCCAAACAAAACATGTTACTTTATTTCCTGTTTTCAATTCTTTTACACTTCCAATGCAAGAAATGCCAGTTTCAAATGTCCCTGATATTGGTCTCCATAGTGCTAGCATACCAGAGAGAATTCCAACTAACTGGAATCTGTACCATGGAAATTCACTCACTGGATATACCAGATTTTATTTTCTTGTACACTAATGGGATTTCACAGGATGAGGTGGCACAAAGGGGTACAATGGGGGTACAATGACAAGGCATCCTACAATCAGCAGGCAAATGTCAAGGAGGACCAGATATGGTATTAAAGACAGGTTTCAACCAGGAGAAAATGACATAAGGAAATGAAATACTGTGTAAAGAGTGTTTAACTGGTTTAATGGCTTAAAGAAGAGTAGTATCTGTGTCTGTCTCTGTTCTCAAACTCCAGTGCACCTTGACCTAGCCACCAATGTAGGTGGTCGTGTAGAAACCAATGCTTCACATTAACATACTTTAACAGGAGGTGTTTTTTAGCATTCTATATAGGATTCTTCCAATTCAGTAATATCTAGTACATGTTTATTTTTATAGCCACACTTTGTTTGGACTTCAAACAGTTTATGTTATTGCTGTATATATAACAAGCTATCTTCTTAGCAGAACGTAGTTTTCAGGGTTATTAACTGCTTGCTGGTATATAACAAACAGTAAATGAAGCTGAAGTACATTATCTGAGATGCAGAAAAAATAACTTGCAAAACCTTAATAATGATTTATTTTCAGGTTTACAGTAATCATAGTATCTTAATCTTTTTTATAGCTCTAAAATTTATATAACAACTGTTAATATGTTATCCAGACCAACAACCTAAACATAAGAACATTTTTAATAAAGTTTCATGTAACACAATGGTCCTGGGTGAGGAGACGAAAACTCCACAACTCGTGCTCCAGGTGCTCATGAGACAAACAGTCTTGTTTATTATTCAGAACTCACTTAAATACCCAATTCAAATTTCCCGGGTTATACATCCATCGGCTGAGATCTCTCTCCCTGCCCAGCTTCCTGGACAGTGGTGTGCTTACTTCTCAGCTTGGATGGGACTGGCTGAGGGTCCCGTAACCTATCCGAGGACATGTGCAGGCATGAACTAGGCTAGCTGAATTGGATTTGTGTCATGGTCAGATTCACTTTGTCCAGTCCAGGCCAGCTGTACTGTGACAGAACCATGACAGTTTCTTACTATAGATATTTAAGGAGCACTTCCTGAGAATTTATCACAGACTATAATTTGGAATATTTTTGTGCCTAAAGAATCTTGGGTGATGCTGTTAAGATGGCATAAAAATGCCACAAAATACCAAGAGAGCAAATTGACTGGAAATTATCTAATGCATTTTTCTGGTATCCAAATCTGCCTTTTGGGAGTGCTAATTCAATAAAAAAAATACATAATTATTTTATATATTACATTATTATTATTATATATTACATTATAAATAAATAAAGCATTGGCTGTAACTCTCAAAAAACTTCAGATTGTCTCAAGGTGTTTTGCTTTGTTTGACAGAATATGTTACGTGTGGGGTAGGGAGTTTATAACTTACAGCCTGACTTAAAAATAAGAGATACCAAGAGATCAACCAAAGCACTCCTAATCCACTAGTAATAATTAACAAAGTCTGAACTTTTATTTTCTATCTCAAGGCGTTGTGCATATATCCAACCACATGGTACCTCTATAAGTGACTACAACTGATACACTGGTTTGCATAAATACTATTTTCCCAAATATATTGGATCAAAATACATATATATAATATATATAAATATATAATAGATCAAAAATAAAACATTGTTTGCAGTGTCTAAAGACAATGTATGTGGTTAAATATTCCCTTTGTGTTCACAGCTTTATATTATAAAGAACAGCAAGTTTTTATAAATAAACTACTAAGGGTATTATAAATAAAAGTACTAGAGGGGTCCGTCAACTCTACAGACCTTAGAAAGGTGCTTGAGGGCTAGGTCTGTAGAAAGAGAGGTGTTTCATTAGCAGGCTTTAGTTGCAGAGTTTTCTGACTGGCTATTTTCCACCTGTCACTTCTGCTTACAATGTCTATAAAATCATTTTCATGCTGAAAATCACTGACAACTACCTTTCATGTTTATTCATAGCTAAGAACTCATGCCAACTCCTGTTGAAGTCAATAGCAGGTTTCTGGATATAGCAGAATTAGGATTAAACCTAAAAGGTCTGTCACTGGTATCACTGAAATACTAATATGCAATTTTTTTTTTATTCTTGAACCAAAATATGACCTTGGCTTTTAATATTGGGTTTTTGCAGCTAACTATACTGATATAAACATTATACTCATACAATATTCATGATAATATTACCTTGACTTTTCCCCCTTATATCTGACTGGACACAATTTGTGATAACTCTGGATAATGGCAATATGACACTTAGTTTTATCATCCTCAATTTGATGATTAATCATATATCCTTCAAAGGAAACATATACCATATAGAGCAAAACTCAAGGCATAGACTTCTAAATCCCTGTGCTGTGCCATATGTCCCCTGCCATTACTGTCTGCCTGCAAGGATAGGCTTGTACGGAGTCCCAAAAGTATAAATCATGGAAAACAAGCAGATTATGTGGGAATATGAAAATGTAGAATAAAAATTTGAAATAAGTCCAGAATAGAGAAGACTGCTTGGTTCTTGAAATCAACCTTTCCTATTATATTTATGCAATTCATATAGTTATTATCCCTAAAAGTCTTGCAAAATTCTTAGTATTCCAAAGTTATTAATCAGAACAAAAGATGATTACACAGGAAACACAGAATTGTTGAATTTTACTTTCTATTTGCATAACACAAATATTCAGCAGAGAAGACTAAAATTCATTAAGAGTTTAAAATTACATCAAATAGAATTTATTACAGTCTTGCCATCTCTGGATTGCAGTGTCTGGAGTTTTAATAAAGAAGACATTAGCATCTTGCTTTAAACGAGATTTTCTTGCTAAGAAATAAAAGTGATACCTTTATTCCAACCATATCAGTAATATTTCCCAGTTAGGGACCTTCTATAAGCAGTTATCCTTTGTTTCAGAGGTACTACTTTTTATTATAAATTTAATCTATCTGTCAGTGACCCAATCAATTGCCCAGTGAAAAGAGGTGACATACATAGTATTGCCAATCCCTTTGTGACAGCCTTCTGTTACTTCCCTACATCAGACAGAAGGCAACTTCACTGACTTCCTTAATATTTGTGACAATTTATAATTCAAAGACATTGATTGTTTTAAAAGTCCTCAAAAGAGCATTTTCAGTTCATGAAAACAAACATAGAGGTACTAATTTGGTTTTGGAGAGAAGGTGTTCATAACAGGTTCCATGTTTATATGTCTAGGTAGATTTATATATTTCCATTCACCTTATTCAAGACAATGAGCATAATGTGACATGTGCATACCTGGTACCATAGTTTAAGATTATATGCCTTAATTTAAGGAAGGTGCAATACTTTATTTGCAATCAAAAGGAAAATGTATCTAAGTTTATTAGGACAAACAGGTACCTTGCAAATAGACTGATATAGAAACTCAGCAACTTTTAAGGAACAAAATTCCAAGGTTATAAGGAAAAGGCACATGTGCTTTTCATTGCTTTATAGAATTTTCTTTGACGTGATTTGGTTTTCTGAAACTTGACTTGTAAACCTGCAATTACATTCTAAGGGTCTTGTTAAATTTATTTAAAGGCTATTTCAGTCAACAGGATTAGCAGTAGCATTTTGCGTTTCATTTCAACAATGCTTGTTGGTTTCCTTCATGCATAACTCCTAGTCTATTAATTTCTTTAAAATATTAATTTATTCAGAAAAAATGTTACTGTTTTAGTCTACAACTATTATCCCAAAGTTGAATTTTGCAAAATGAATGTTCCTAGGGATAGTAAAAGGATTTAAAATCTTAGAAAATTTGGGGACTTAGAAAGTTAGGTTTGGCAAGCCTGGGAAAAGTAGGCCCTGGGAAATGTTAGGCCTTGTACTTGCTAAAGATCATGTGAAACTGCACCTGTGTAATCAGTATATGACAAATGATACAATTGTTAGGTATGATTAGATATAATTATTGTTTAAAGAACATGAGGAACAATGTTAGGGGGTTGAGGGGGGTCACAAGAAATCCATGCTTGGGTAAAATCAATGCATACAGTAGAACAATGTAAGTTTAATAATTAATATGTAAATAATATAACGATAGAGTATAAAAACATGTTCAAGTCAAAACCAAGTCGGGTCAGATTTGGGTATGTGTACCCCTGACACCCAGAACTTTTCAATAAATCACCTTCATATAATCATTCCGTGATTATGTGTTCCTGAACGCTAGCATTTTGGCGACCCAGATTGCACCTTTTGAGTGCTGCTGAGTGAACTCGCGACCTGATCACGCTCCAGCTGGCACCGAGGGATTCTCGGGGAGCCCATCTGGTTGTGACCGTCTCTGCTGCTCACAACGTCCCCAGGAGAGAAAGGTAAGGTGCTTTACTTTGGTTTGGGTGCCTGCCAGTAAGATGCAGCGAAAGCTGCGCTTGGTTGGGCTAAAGGAATTCCTGGTGGTATTGCCTAGGCGCCGTCTGTCAGATGACTGCGAAAGCGTTGCAGGCTTGGCATTTGTGGTGTATTGTAGTTGTAATATGGAGAAGCTTAAATGCTCCCATACCAGGTACTTCTCCTTTGGGGTGGTGTTACCACTGAAGATGAATAGATCACACGGACACAGTTCAAGGTGTGAAAGAAAGAGCAGAGTTTATTTTTCCTCCCAGGATTTATAGGCTTCTTACCATGGCCAGGGATTGGATGGTCAGGATAACACTTTCTCACTGCACTGGCCATGAGAGATGCCCATCACAAGACATGTAACAGAAAGAATGTACACATATCTATGTTTACAGTTACTCTCCTGGGAAAGTCCTTAGAAAAGTATGTTAGCAAGCTCAAAAGCTGAGTTTTCAGGGTGACAGGGTGCTTATTAACACATTGGAAACAAGGTAACTTTGGGGAAGAATTACATAAGGCTAAATTAATTTCAGCGAGGTCTTCCCACAGAAGAAGACCCCAGCGACCCAGTCACATCCGTTGGTAGCTATAACCCCCCTCTTCTCTCCCTCTTTGTTTTCTTTATCTCTCTCTCTCTCTCTCCTCTATCGCATAACCCTTGTTGTTGGCACTAAAATAAATCACTGTTGTGATTTAAACTGAAATCCCTTTGTGTCCTTTTTGCACTCTGGGATCAAACAAATTTCTCATGACTCCCACTCGCATTAGTGAATCGTGACATTTAAACTGGAGTCATGGAAAGGATTTCTGACAGACAGAAGGGGCTGCAGGTTTGTTGTGTAGTCTGTATTGGGGGAAGGACATCTCACTCCAGCTGCACCTAGCCCGACACTCCCAAAAGAGTGAGCGGTGCCTAGAAAGCAAGGGGAGTGACTCAAATTTCCCGCAAACTGCACATGCCAAGGTGAAAAGCACCCCACACTCACTTGAGTGCTCTGTCTGCAGAATTTCGCAAAAGATCTCTTAGTGCAGAGGTGGGGGACTGGTTTTGTTGTTGTTGTGTGTATGAATTCTGACTGCTTCATGTAGCAAAGAGACAACCAGAATTTTAAACTGAAGGAGTGCCTCCCAAGCAGAATTGGTCTTTTCACCCATACAGGGAAGCAAAAAGCTCAGTGTGTGTGTATAATTTAAGTTCATACCTCCCTGTAGTGGTTTTCCTTTCGTAAAATGACTGACAACAGCAGTGCAGAAGTTAAAGCTGCATTTTATGCTTTGTTAGCAAAATACAATGCCAGACCTTCTCCAGGAGGGGAAAAGTTGGTGCTTAATAATTGGTTTAATTTGGAAAATGTGATTGATAGAGTATGTTCTTTAAAACATGAAACAAAATTTAAACCGGGCAAAAATAAAACTATACTCCGCTCAGTTTTGGGAGTTTGTCTTACAGCAGCTATAGAAACTCACTTTAAGCGAAGAAGTGAGGAAAGAACTATAATAGACTCCTTCCAAAACCTAGTTAAAATTTTGCAAAAACAATTAGATAAAGAAAGGAGTAAGATCAGTCTGTTGCGAGCAGCCCTCCACGATAAAAATACAAAAAATGCTGACTTGCTAAAAGAAACAGAAGAGAGGGAAACTCCTCTCATTAATCAAATTTACCCTCAAAAGGAGCTAACTCGGATAAAATTGTGGGGAACACCGTTATCCTATTTTGAAACCTCTAATTAAAACAGAATATAATTATATCAGTGATGAAGATCTTGATCTGCATATAACCACTAAAAAAAAAATCAAAACAAAAAAAAAACCAAAACAAAACAACCCCATACACTGCTACTGAATTGGCTGAGTTAAAAAGGAGTACGGGCATCTCCCTCACAAGTCAGAGACAGAGTACGTATTCCAAGTGTCTCTCACTGGAGGAGATCAAATTCAATTGAGAGAACGGGAAACCAGTGGGTACTAGGGACATTAAGTCTTCTTAACAACAGGAGATAGACATGATCCCTAACTCAGCAAGCAGCTTATTGGGAAAGGGGGCTTAACCCCTTGGAAAGGGGGGAACCCTATAGCTATAGTTGGTACCCCCAACCAACTACTGAAAACATTCACAATGCTGCCTGTTTACAAATGATACACAAAAGAAAATTAATTGCTGGTTATGAATCACCAATGTTGTTACCTGTGAAAACTGAAATTATGACCCCTTTAATTCAAGGCCTTCCAGAATCACTTAAACCTACAGCAATTTTCCTCCAAAAAATAACCAAAACCATAGCAGCTATAACCTCTGTGGATACACTAGATAGACTTCTTGGGAACCTGACTGATAGACTTGGTTCCACTGATCCTGGGTTTACTCCCTTCACCCCCCCCTCAGCCGACAGGTTCACAATTGCGTTCACCTGCTAGGTACCACAAAATTTGGACATGGAGCAAAGTTGCAAAAGAGCTAATTAATTACAGTAGAAATTATGGACCTGTAAAAATCCCAGAAGAAAAACCAGAGAAAGCAAAGGGTGTTAGATACATTGGTTCTCTTAACAAAAGCCCAGAAAAGAAAAAACAAATCTCTAACCACCAGTATTGGTGGGCACTAGAGATAAAGAAGGGGGTCCCCAGGAAAGTAATGGATGGCTTATCACTTAAAAGTAGTTTCTAATTGGCACTGTCCCAAGTTCACTGTATTAAATGCCCCCACTGTACAACCGAGCACACCTCCACAGGCTGTGAGCCAAAGCAGTCTCCTTTTCAGCTTCTGGGAGTGGAGCCCAAACAGCTTTAGAATCAGGGAAACTGGTAACTGCCTCTCCTGGGTGAGCAGAGAGGCAGAAGTTAGTTGTGTTTAAAATGCTTGCTAGAAATAACAAAACTGGAGACATACTGATTGTAGCAATAGTAGGTCCTAAATGTGCACCTATTACTTCTGTAGTTAACACCAGAGCCCAAATTTCTGTGTTGACCAATACAGACTAGTACAGGATTTGAGAGCAATAAATGGAATAACTAAAGATATTTACCTAGTGGTAGCTAATCCTTGCACATTGTTAACATCCGTAAAAGAGAAGTATAAATAGTTTGCTGTAATTGATTTAAAAGATGTCTTTTTCTGCATAACTCTTGACAAAGAAAGTAGGAAACTGTTTGCCTTTGAGTGGGAAAATCCAGAAAACGGAAGGAAAACTCAGCTCACCTGAGCACGACTCCCACAAGGATACAAGAACAGTCCAACCCTATTTGGAAGCCAGCTGGCTAAGGAGCTTGAGATTTGGTCCGAGAATGGGTAAGTACCAGAGAACAATACCTGCTGTTGCAGAATGTTGATGATACACGGACAACTACAGAAGAGAAAACAACCTGCATAAAGGTAACAGTTGAAATTTTAAATCAACTGGGAATGGGAGGATATAAGGTGTCTAAAGAAATGGCACAAATTGCCTGGCAGACTGTGATATGAAATCTCACAAAGGCAACATAAGCTGGATACTAATTGTATTCAAGCTATTTGTGCTATTCCAGAACCCCAGAACCTGCATGAGCTGCAAGTTTTCCTTGGGATGACAGAGCAGTGCGGCCTGTGGATCATGGATTATGGACTAATTACAAAACCCCTGTATGAAGCCCAGAAGACACAGCCGTTTACCTGGGGCAAACCACTGAAGGAGGCATTGACAACTGCTCCAGCAGTTGTTAAGATTGCCTGATTTATCCTAAGATTTTCACCTGTTCGTGCATGAAAGACTACACCTAGCACTGGGAGTGCTGACCCAACATTTGAGGAGCTGGAAAAGGCTGGTAGGCTGCTTTTCCAAACAACTTTACAACATGAGTGCCGGATGTCCTTCATGCCTATGGGCAGTTGCAAACACTGTGATGCTGATACAAGAAGCTAAAAAAAAAAACCAAAAACCTCACTATGGGTAGACACATAAATGTCTACGTGCCACATATGGTAACCACTGTTTTAGAACAAAAGAGGGGCCACTGGCTATCTCCAAGCAGGATTATGAAATTCCAGGTAATCCTGACTGAGCAGGATGATGTCAAACTAAAGACAGCTAACCTTTTGAATCCAACTTTGTTCCTAGGTACCACAACTGAAGAAGGCCCATTAGAGCATGACTGTGGAGAAGTAATAGAGTACCCCTATTCGGCAAGAGAAGACCTGAAAGACATCCCATTAGAGCAACCAGAATGGGAGCTATTCACAGATGGAAGCAGCTTCGTGGAGAACGGGACCAGATACGCTGGATATGCGGTAACAACAGTCAGTACAGTAGTGGAGGCAAAAGCATTATCACCAAATACATCTGCCCAGAGGGCAGAACTGGTTGCCTTAACCAGAACACTATAATTGAGTAAAGGGAAAAGGGTAAACATATGGACTGACTCAAAGTATGCTTTTTGGAGTAGTACATGTACACGGAGCACTGTAGAAAGAAAGAAGACTACTGTCTTCTCAAGGTATGCACATTAAACATCAAGATGCAGTCCTGCAATTGATAAAACAATACAAAAACCTGAACTAGTGGCAGTTATACGCTGTAAAGCACACCAATCAAGAAACTCCAAAATTTGTGAGGAAAATCAAAAAGCAGACTGGACAGCCCAACAAGCTGCTTGAAAAGTGCAACTGCAATGGCCTTGATACCTTTAAAGACTAATGTATCTCAATTCAATTTGCCTCTAAAACCAAAATATTCAGTAGGAAATGAGAAATTGGGACATTTGATAAATGCACAAAAGAATTCAGAAAAGTGGTATGTAACTGCACAAATAGTGTTACCCCCCTTGATAATGAGAGAAGTTCTACAAATTAAACATAACAAATGTCATTGGGGTGCAGAGGCATTGGTAAAATTACTAAAGCAAAATTAATCTCGGTACGGATGCTAACAATGGCAAAATCAGTAATGTCAAAATGTGAGATCTGCTTGAAAAGCAACTCAGTGGCTAGACACAGGCATAGCTAGGAAAGATTAGGATAGGAATAGAATCAGGATGAGACTTGGCAAGAACACTCTAGTGAAGTGAAATTTGGGTGAGCCCTAGAGTCTTTGCTCAGTCCTATAGCAAACTGTCAGAATAAAGAAATGTACAAATTTACAGGTCAGGTAGATAGATTGACAAGATTTAAAGAACTAAATGTACAATTACAAGAACCACAAAATGACTTTACAAAATCAATTGGCCCTAGATTTGCTACTCCTGAAAGAGCATGGAGTGTGTAAGTTTTTAAAGGGACGGATTGATCATTGCTGCGTCCACATCCCAAATGTAACTGCAGATGTAGAATATAACATTGAGTGAGTTGCAACAAATAGAGCATGGAGCACAGGAAGAGCAAAAGGATTTGACCACAAGTTGGTTAGGCAAAATCTTCAAGGGTTTAGGGTAGAATTGGAGTTCATGGATTAAATCTATCATTGAGAGTGTCATAATCTTACTAATTGTATTCTTAGCAATTTGGTTAGTTTACACCATCTAAAAAGGAGAAATATAGAAGAAAACATCTTGGAACCAGAAAATAATAAAGGCACTGACGTGAGATCCACACCCACCATCTTCTGGTTCTCCAGTTCGTGACAACATCTAGGACAACATTTACATCAATCAAGAATTCGAAGAACATCAAGTATAAACTCAGAAACAAAGGACTGTATCAAGTGAAAACATTTGCACTTAGAGTGAAGTGAAAATGCTTTCAAAGGGGGTTAGTAAAAGGTTTTTAAATCTTAGAAAATTCGGGGACTTAGAAAGTTCATTTTGGCAAGCCTGGGAAAAGTAGGCCCTGGGAAATGTTAGGCCTTGTACTTGCTAAAGATCATGTGAAACTGCACCTGTGTAATCAGTATATGACAAATGATACAATTGTTAGATGTGATTAGATATAATTATTGTTTAAAGAACATGAGAAACAATGTTAGGGGGTTGAGGGGGGTAACAAGAAATCCATGCTTGGGTAAAAACAACGCATACAATAGAACAATGTAAGTTTAATAATTAATATGTAAATAATATAATGATAGAGTATAAAAACATGTTCAAGTCAAAACCAAGTCGGGTCAGATTTGGGTATGTGTACCCCTGACACCCAGAACTCTTCAATAAAGCACCTTCATATAATCATTCGTGATTATGTGTGTTCCTGAATGCTAACACTAGGAAGTATGTATTTGACAATCTTAATTACTGCAGCGATTAAAGGGAAACAGAGACACAAATCAAAACAGACGCTTCATATCACTTACCTAATGAAGTACCATCAATTAAGGTAGACTGAAACCTAGATCTGAAACCCTTTCTACCAGATCATATTGACGATAATTAATCAAGCCAGCATTGTTTTCACCACCTCTAAAAATGACAAGGATTATGTTAAAGCAGTATCAATTCCTCTAACTTCTAGAAAACTTACAGTGTATCATCTCTTACAGTAGATGACTCAGTACAATAGCTATATAAGTGAATAACGTAATTCCCTCCAACCTCAAGAAACAACTTCATAGGTGTCCTTAGATAACGAAGTGATCCAATTTTGTTGACTCTATTTTGTCATGCTGCAAACTATCTGTATTTGTAAAGACACACAACCCAACTGATTTTGTACTATGTTTTCACTATTGTGACTGTGCAAAGGGATTCTAGAAATATACCTGAATGATGTTATTAACATTGTATCTACCTATCAAATAGTAAGCAAAGATCATGACTAAGTGAAGAAGCCCTCACAAGGGAAATCCAAAAGCTTCAATATCCATTAAACCACCTATGGGACCCTTGGAGTGAAAATCCACTTATGACTTTACTCAAAGACTTTGAGAATCACATATTTTAAGGACATCTCTGATACAGGGATGCATCACTTTTAATCATATACCAGGATGTGACCTGTAAAATCTAACTAAGACATGGGATGTTTCCTTTGATAATTTTGAATTGTTTTGGTAAATGGTACTTTCAAAAGCAGTTGTACACCTCACTAAATGCTGCGGCGACAGAAAGCCCGGAGCACCGCAACTTCTCTAGAGAAACAGCCCTGAGAAGGGCTGGGCCGAAGCCCATGTGAGCAGCTTTGAGCAGTCGAGTGTTTTCAGCTCAGCTCAGCAGCAGTCGAGTGATTTCAGCTCAGCTCAGCAGCAGTCGAGTGATTTCAGCTCAGCTCAGCAACGGCAGGCAGGCAACACAGGAAGCAGGGACGAGAAAGCTGGTCCAGTGTTCCACCAAGCACAAACCTTTATTCAGGCAGAGCTTTGGCAAAGGGTGCCAGCAACAGCGAATCTCCTGAACCGGGGAAAACCCGGGGTATTTATGGGGAAGGAGAGGGGCGGGGGGAGCCTGAGATACATGTATCGGGGTGGGATAGCAGGGGAGAACACCAATGGGGCACAACAGTTTAACATATCTAACTTAAAGACCCCTGGGAGCGATACATTGTTTCTCTCTTACAGAGAAGTATCTTGCCTCCAGGGGAGAGCCAGGATGTTGGGCTCGGGGGGCTCCTCTGCACCCACAACTCCCCCTTCTTTACTTATTAAAAAGGCATCTCCTAGAGAGTTAGCTAATAGCTTCTTAAAACATGAAAACATACTTGGGAAGACAATAGCAATTAGGAAAACCCAAAAAATGTTTTTGAGGAGGGAGGCAACCTATCCTTTGAGCCCTTAGCTCCCAAAAAGGTCCTCAAGCCACTGGGGCTCCTTTTCAGTCTGGAGTTCCTGGACCACGTGTTGGTGTCTCTGGATGTGGGCGTGGATGCCTTCACTGGGGCTGGAGAGGTCAAAGCAGCACAGTCCGTTAGATTCCTCGCAGCCGTGTCCATGGGCCAGGAGCAAAAGGTCTAGAGGGTTGGTGGTGCTGCCCATGGACAAGCACATGTGTTCTCGTTGGAGTGTCTTTGCGAGGGTGATCCACACGTTCTCCTGGGGCTGTGCTACTAGCCAGGCATCCACAGCTGTTGTTTTCAGGAGCATCCAGATAATCAGGAACATCAGGAACTCAAGGATGGTTTTGCTCTCCATTTTCTATAACAGGACATAAAAGATTAGCTCTGATTTTTGGAGGGGGGGGGCTAATTTCTTTTTTCCCTTTCTCTCCAGTCTCCCCTCTCTTTAAAAAAAAACAAAAACAAAAAAACCAAACAATTATAAGCAAGGTTATTCTGTGTATTGGGAACACATGACCCGACACCAGCAGCAGCACAGAGGTGCATTTTGGTGTAAACTGGCAATTTGGGCTAGGCAACGAGGGCAAGAAGGTGAAGGGGAAGGGAGTTAAGAAGACTTGTGTACTGTCACGGTGTCAGGTGTGACGTTGGCAGTCATCTCTTTGCGGCTCTGGTAGCAGGACGGTTTGGCCTCTGTCTGGTTGATGGTCTGGTGGCAGGTCGGTTCGGTGGACTCCGACGACGTCTCCGTTTCCAGGCTGCAGTGGGCTGCTGTTTTTCTGGACCTGTGTGGGTCTCAGGAGACTTTGAAAGTTCTGAGTCTGGTGCAGGGTTTGTAGGGCCTAAATAAGGTTTTACATTTTTCCCTGGGAGCCACTTAGGTCCTGATGGTGTGGACACATACCCTCTCCCCATAACAAAACAGGCTGCAGTCCACAATGGGTTTGCAGGAGCCTACAACCTGAGTCCACATAGCGCTGGGGTTGAGGGGAACATGATCTGGGCAGTCACTAGGAAGTAAAAAGGCCTGTGCCACTCTGTTCCTTTAAATAATGAGGGTCTATGCAGGTCAGAGAGATGGAAATTTCATCTCCAGGGTATGTAGTCTGAACCTCAGGAACAGTATGAAATTGTCTTGGAGAGTTGGTTGGATCCCCAAGTATTAAGATGTTGGAGGGACCACCTGGAGGTCCACGTTTCCCGGTGGGGATTTTGTAAATACAGTCACCTTTCATATGTAAAGAGAGTCTAGTTACCAGTTGACACCGGGTTGCCATCTGAAGCGCTCCACCTGCTGGACTTAATATCGGGGTCCCCATGGAGGCAGGATGGTGAGTTTGGCAGGAGGGGTGGAGTGGTGCGGCATTTGATTTGATGTCGAAGTGCGGGGCCGTCCCGGGCTCTGCTTGAAGTTTCCCGAATGCCAATTCTGTTTGGGGAACCGTTGGTGGGTAGGAGGTTGTAGAAAATGTCTCTCCGGACAGTCTTTGAAAAAATGTCCAGGCTCGCCACAATTAAAACGATTTGTATCGGGGTCTGCAGCATAGGCTCCAGGTATCCCCTCTGCCACTCCCTTAGCCACTGCAAGTGCCACTGTATTCTCACTTGAGGCAGAGGAGTGTTTGGTGCAGGCTTCAACCATCTGATCTATGGTTGGTTTGGGGTCCAGTGGGAGGGCTCACAAAACTGCTTTGCACTCCGGATTAGCATTGGCCATTGCTATTTTTACGAATAATTCTTTTTGCGCTTGAGGGCTCTCTATCTGCTTTTCAATGGCTACCTTTAACTTATCAATATACTTAATAAAAGACTCAGTTGCCCCTTGCTTAATATTGGTAAAGCACTGTGTTGGCACTTTATCATCAGGGGTGGTAAAAAGAGATATCTTAGCAGCATTAGCTATATCCTGTAAAGCTGCTTCAGGCAGATCCTGGGCCTGATCTCGGGGCTTTTGGAAATCACCTTCTCCTGCTAATTGCTCTAAATTAAAATTAGGTCTGTTAGCATCTTTTGCATAAACATCTGCCAATTGCTTTAAATGTTTCTTCCACTGCCTCTCCCACAACATGTACTCTGCTGGGGAGAGAAGGCAGTTCATAATATTTTTGATGTCATGCGGGACCATCACGTGGGCAGAGAAGGAGGCTTCCAGCAAGTATTTAAAAAAATGTGAACCCCTGCCATGTTCCTCAGCAGCTTTGCAAAGTTCCTGCAGTTCCCTATAGTGAAGGGATTCCCATGCAGCAACCTGTGCCCCTGCCCCGTCTCTCCTCATTATTACAGGAAAGGCAAGTATTTTTCGGGACAGAGCTGAGTTCCCTGCCCATGTGGCTTCCCTCTGCACCTCAGCCCAGTGGTCTTCATACGAAGAATCTGAATAAGAAGATTTCACTGCTCTCATCTCCTAGTGGAGATGGGGGGCGCTTGGTAGCAGCGCGGGGCCGGCTTGGGTGCCTAGAGCTGGCCCTTTTGTGGCCGGGTGGGGAAGCCGAGATAGCCCCACTCCGGCCAGAGCCATCCCAACCTCTGGGGCACTGGGACCCTGGAGTGGGCGTGCTGCTGGGGGTGGGGTCCCGGCGCAAAGGGACAGGACTGGGGTCCGCAACGGGGAAAGGTTTCCCGATGGATGGGGCGGGGCCCGATGCGGTTACACCCAACGACGCAGTGGGGGGGGAGGAGGAACAGGACGCAGCAGGAAGAGAAGGGGTGAAGGTGGGAAAGTGGCCATTTTGGGCATCATGGGCGGGAAAACCGGGGTGGGAGTGGGACAAAATGGCGGGGCTGGCCACACTGCCGGCGCCATCTGTGCTAACGCTAAGGAACTGGGGGGGACACAACCGGGTGTGAGGGCACGGGAGAGAAGTTAGAGGAAAGACCCAGAGCAGCATGGCCATTGCCGCCCTGGTACGGGTAGAGAGATGGTGGGGGGGTGTCAGGGAGACGGCAGCAGCCCTGTGCCCGGGGGCGATGTCCACCTGCCGACTGGCTCTCAGATAGGGAAGAGGGTTAGAGGACACTTGGAGAGGTTGACAGGGTTGGGGGGTTTAACTGGGGACCCAAAACTCCCTCTTCTTTTTTTCCCTCTTTTTCCAATGAGAAAATAATATTTGAAACACAGGAAAGAACTTTGCAACAGAAAAATCCCCTTTAGCTTGAACTGTATATAACTTTCTTCCCACATTATCCCAAAAAATTCCTGATTTAGCAGAATCCAAATTAATCTTAAAATGTTTAAAAACCCAAAGAATAAATCTTTTTAAATCCCCTTTAGAAAACTTAAAATTTCCCACTTTTAGGGTATTTACAACTTGGATATAAAAGTCCCTCTCAGGTGGGGTCAGTCTCCGTGCAGAGGACTGGTTCCCCATCCTTTTTCACTCCCCACCCAGCAGTAAAACAGCAAAGAAAAAAAAAAAGAAAAAAAAGCCCCCCAAAAAAAAACAAAAAACCAACCCTTCACGGGATTGACTTACAATTTTTCTTCGGCAGATGCAGGCAGGCGAAAAAAAAGCTGCTGGGCAGGTGGTCACCTGGCGGCTGGTCCTCAGGGGCTTTTCCTTGCCCCAGATGGTCAGACGAGGGTCCCGGTCGCAGCCTCTTGGATCGCTTCTTGCTAGAATGCAAGGAAGCTTCTTCGAGGGGCAGCGGCTCGAGCAGCGGCTCGCCTCGCAGTTAAAGGTGCAGGCGGATGCTTCTTCAGGGCTCCTTTGAATGCCCCACGGTCGGGCACCAGTTGCCACGGCCACAGAAAGCCCAGAGCACCGCAACTTCTCTAGAGAAACAGCCCTGAGAAGGGCTGGGACGAAGCCCGTGTGAGCAGCTTCAAGCAGTCGAATGATTTCAGCTCAGCTCAGCAGTGGCAGGCAGGCAACACAGGAAGCAGGGACGAGAAAGCTGGTCCAGCGTTCCACCAAGCACAAACCTTTATTCAGGCAGAGCTTTGGCAAAGGGTGCCAGCAACAGCGAATCTCCCGAACCGGGGAAAACCCGGGGTATTTATGGGGAAGGAGAGGGGCGGGGGGAGCCTGAGATACATGTATCGGGGTGGGATAGCAGGGGGGAACACCAATGGGGCACAACAGTTTAACATATCTAACTCAAAGACCCCTGGGAGCGATACATTGTCTCTCTGAGTAAAAGGTGTCTTGTCTCCAGGGGAGAGCCAGGATCTCGGGCTTGGCGGGCTCCTCCGCAACCACAACTAAATACAAGACAATTCCTTCAGTTCTGGGGTGTGTTACACCACACTGGTATTCCCATTCGCCAACAGGACAGGCCATCATGGAATGTGCACACAGCACTTTGAGACATATTCTTAATAAACAGAAAGGTTGAATGCCTGGTGAGACCCCACAGAGTAGAGTGGCTAAAGCTATCTATACCCTAAATCACTTGCAGTAATTGAATGTAATTTTTATCATTGCAATCATCATGGAAATCTGTGGCTCTTGAGGTGACAATTTATTTAAGGATTTTATATATCTAAAGATATGAGGACTTAAGGATTTTATCTATTTATGGACATGAATCACAAACTTGAACTAGACAAATTGTTTCTCCTGTTAGTTGGTTTTCTCATTCTAAAGTTCTAAAGTTGAGTTAAGTTGTAACTCCTAAGTAATGAGCCAGCGGCATGCCATTTTGAGAACTTGTATTGTTGGTAATCCCATTTGATAGTTCCTGGGTATGAATGTTACATCTTCAATGACATATGGGATACATCACTGGCTGGGAGAGGCTAGGCTTGTCGAGTTGAGTGGAAAGTCTTACTTGAACTAGGTTTATCATCTGTGTCATCATGCTGTCTTTGTCATCCTATCTGCAAGAGGCCTTGCAGAAGATGACAAACAACACTTAGCATTTTTTTAAACAGAAAGAGGGAATTGTGACGGGTACAGCTGGTCTGTAAGTTGCAGAGATAAATAACAGACACCAACTAGACCAGCCTAGCTCATTAGACAATAGAAGTAAACAAGTCCCTGGGTACAATAATGATAGGTTGGATTCAAACTCAAACAGGGGACCCCAGCTAATCCCATTCAATCCTGAATGCACACATATCATTGGCCAGTCAGCTGGGCGGTGCTAAGACCCCAATCAATCATGTATGCAAGCATGGGAAATTTGAAGCCCCGGTAAAAGGGAGCACCCAGCAATAAACTTTGGCTGCTGTTGCATGAACTTCAATGTGTTCAGTCACTTACCTGTCTCCAACATCAGCAACAGGTAAATACCATTGAAGTTGCAGGTTGCAATCAGAGATGGTGGCTTACCCTGCTGAAGGTGCTCAAAGTGTACATGCTGCCTCCACTAGCCCTAAACCAGCCCTGGATTCCCATTTATAGACATTAAAGCACTTCTTTTTATGCCCTATCCAAAAGAAAAATTGAGGGTATCTTCATCAAGAATCTCCCATCAACATTTTCTAAATTGGTTGTGTATTCCATACTTGAGGTGTAGACCCAAGATCTGTACCACTAAGATCCTCACATGTCTTTGAGAGATTTTCCCCTCCTGTGATTTTACCACCTCCTTGTGAAATATTGTGGACATCTCATGTATTCTGTAATCTAGTTAATCAGAAGAGTTCTCAAACTCACCATTTCATAGTATTTCACACAACAACACCTAATTAGATATTACATCTTTTGGGCCTTGCTTAAGAGTCTACCTGATACTGTATCTGGTTGGGCTTTTGACAACAGACTGGCACTGTCCTTACCCCTGCATGCTCCCCTCTTGGTGAGCAGCACAGCACATGCCTGGCCACACAGCACAGCCTTCACATGTCACAGGATCATGCAATCACAGAATGTGCTAAATTGGAAGGGATCCACAAGGATCATCGAGTCCAGCTCCTGGCCCTGCACAGCACTATCCCCAAGAGTCACACACATGGGACTGAGAGCATTGTCCAGATGCCTCTTGATCTCTGTCAGGCTTGGTGCTGTGACCACTTCCCTAGGGACCCTGTTTCAGTGCCTGACCGCCCTACAGGGGAAGAACCTTTTCCTGGTAGCTAAGCTAAACCTCCCCTGACACAGCTCCAGACAGTCCCTCAGGTCCTGTCACTGGTCATTACTGAGCAGAGATTGGTGCCTGCACCTCGTCTTCCCCTCACAAGGAAGATTGCAGTGAGTCTCCTCTTGGTCTCCTCCAAGCTGAACAGATAAAGTGTACTCAGCCACTCCTCATATAGCTTCATCCTTCCTTCCCCTCTCCCCCTTTGGATGCTCTCTAACAGCTTGTGGTAGTTTAACATTTAGGAAAAAAAGTGTAGCCACAGAAGTGATTTCTCTGAGAGAGGCTGCTGGGAGTTTCTTCTCTGCTTGAGATCAGGCCAATAGCTAGCCAGTTTTGAGAACTGACAGCATTTTGGACCACTGAAAAGTGAGATCACCTTTGTGAATACCACCTTTTAAATCCAAGCCCCAGAGCTTCTGGCAGCTCCTGGGTAGGGGGGATGAAGACTGCTGGGATTCCCCCAGCCCCAGGCTGGGCCAGGCTCTGCTGCAGCCCCTCACAGGAAATCTTCCGGGTCCCATTCCAATGGAGTGGCTGAAGCCCTTCCCAGGGGGACCAGGCCACGGCTGCTGTCATCTCGCCAGTACACTCCCCCCTGACCTCCCACCCCCATTAATATATTTTATATATTAGTAAAGGCCTGTCTGCACAAACCAGTCTTTGAAATAAGTCATGATATTAAAGGCTAAAGTCCTTGAAACCTTCCTGCAGAAGAGAGAGTAAAGCAAAACAATATCCTTGTGTATAAGAGAAAAAATGTAAACCTATGTGCATTAGCGAATGGTCACTTGCTCTGCCCACGCACCCTGCAGAACCCTATAAAAGTTGTGCTAAAGATAGAAATAAACGGTGCTCACGTTTACTTCTGTGAAGGGTAGTGAATAAGCTGGCGGTCTCTCAATATCTGGCACTTCAAACAGGGACACCCTGCGGGCAGGGTGGGCTTCGATGGGTCCACGCACAGTGGGACGAAGCCTTGGACCGAGGTTGGTGGAGCAGATCTGAGCGCAGATAGAAGCTGCCTTGGATCGGTACCGGATAGGCGACCCGCGGATAAAGGTGGGTGAGTCGCTGGGGCAGTCCGAAGGTGGAGGCATAACAGAGGGGTCGCTACCCTCCCCCCACCATGGCTGCAGGAAAAATAGATGTGGAGTCTGCAGCAGCTAAAAAACTGCTTCTGAGTATTCTCGTTAAATGAGGCAAAGCAGCCAGGGAAAAAGACCTGGATATCCTCATTATATGGGCTCATAATCGCGGGCATTTAGTAGTGCTCCCACTGCTCTTTGCAGTGAAGGAACGGACGGATATAAGGACTCTGATCTGGCAAACGGAAATCATGGAAAATAGCAAGGACACTGTGTCTCAGTCCAACTTGGCAGATTGTAATTAATACCTTAAAAAACAGAAAAGATATGCTGAGGCTGTGAGCCCCTTAATTCTACCTGCGTCACAGCGGCAGATGCCTTTACCTCCCACTGCTGGGCAAGCACTCCTATCTATGCTGCCCTTGGAGAGAGGGAGGGAGAGTCAGAGAGAAGAAAATAATGAGGAAAAAGTTCCACAGCGAACGCTGAAACAACGAACAGAATCTGTTCAGCAAGGGCAGGATGTGATACGTCCTGAACTATTTGCTTCACTTTTGGAGTCACTCTTAACACTACAATCTTACTTAAGTTCCAACTTTACTACCCTGGAAGAAAAGAAGCCAAATTTAGATCAGTTTCTACCCAAACCAGGGGGACATGAGGGAGCACTGAGGTGTGCGCAGAGAACGAAGGCAGCCCCAGGGCAGAGGCGGTGCAGAAAAAGCTCCAAGGCCACACTGACCAATTACAGAAGCAGTTGAGCAGAAACAGGTGGCTCAGACAGCTTCAAAGAGAGACAAAATAGCCAAAAAATCACGAACTACATGGTATCTAGTTTGAAATTCATCACTGTAATTAAAAGTTGACAAGCTGCAATGGTCACCGTTGTTACCACCTAGCCCTGAGAGACTTCATGTAACATCGCCTACTTTTGTAAAAATCGTGCCCTTTTTTCCTCTATCGGTGAACAAGAGAGATTAAGAGAAACAACTGCATTTGTTCAAGTTAACTTTTTGAGGTTTTTTCTTTCTCTCCGTGTTTCCTCTCTGCGAGAGTATGTAGGGGATATGAAGAAAGATAGCAGCAGAGCAGCAGCAAAGTGGGCAGTTCACCTCCACCCCCACCCCAAGAAGAGGCACCGGAATAGTACCCGGTTTGTTAAGAAGTCATGATTCATTGGTTTTTTAAAAATTATTTTATATACCCTTTTAGAGTTAAGTTTGTGTTTTAAGTAATTATGAGTTTATGCAGTTGCAGTTTTTAGAGTTTTACTAGAGAAATTATTGTGACTCTTTGGAAGTTTAAAAAGTCACTTTAAAAAAAAAAAAAAAAGAAAAGAAAAAAAGGGGGTTTAAGGGGAATATTAACAGAAGTTACCTTGCAATAATTAGCTTTAAAACCTAAGGCTAAAATATGGTATGATTTACAGCTTCTAAGAAAACCTTCCAATTAATGTTATCTACAGAAGAGATTTCTGGTTTAAAAAATAATTAGTTAAGAGAACTTTACTGTACAAGACAAAGTTAAGTTAGAGCATATATTAGCTATTTACTTGTTTTTTCCACAACTGTAATAAGGTCATTTCAGTGTGAGTCCTTTTGTTATATAAAACACATATAACTGCATATATACCAATTAAGATTTTGGATTTTAGTTTAAGAATTGGACTTAATGCTTCTGAAAAGTGCTACAAAAGCTAAATGGCAACTGGCCAAATCCTGTGTTGTTGTGGTTTTTCTCTAGAAAAACTGCCCTTTAAAATCCTAACCAATTTAGGCATATACTAGGCAAATTCCTGTTATGAATAAGTATTTTTAGTAACATTTGCAGTTATTGTGAGTTATTCTCAAAGCTAGATGACATAGAATTGTGATGTATTTGTTACATTTTTATAATCTTTATAGTGAATCCACTTTTAGTTGCCTTTTTGTAGTAACAGAATAAGATTAAGTTATGTTTTTATTTAATATAGATTAAGTGTTAATAGAATTAAGAATAGTCAAGATTTATTATGTTTAGGCTTGAATGCTTTTAAGTTAGGTTTTATAACTTAGATATTCCTTTAAGGTTAAGTTTGTTATTTTCTTTTTTCATAAATAATTATTGTTAGCTTTAAATATTGTTTAATTTAAATAGTTTTATGTTTTATTGGAGACACTTGCCTAAACTGCAAAGCATAGTTATTTTCCTAGAGAAATGAAGATAGCTACAACTGAAACAGCTGTGACAGAACGCTGATGAACACCTGCTTGTGGATAAAAGTGAATGCAGTCTGTGACACTCTGTGACTTCACTGGGAGTTCTATTGGTTGTTGCAATCTCTGCAGGTTTTGTTTGTTATAGCTTTCT
>NW_005087796.1:92131-105075 GCF_000331425.1 Pseudopodoces humilis | reverse complement strand
GGTGATGTCTGTTATAGCTTTCTTATTTTTCAGTGTTTCCAGAATTTCAGGAAAATGTACCATTGCTGAGGATCAGCTGCCATGGGGGAGGCTTCTGATTAAACCAACTGCTGCATGGTTTAATTGGTCTGGTACCTAAGGCTTCTGATCATTTGCTTTGTACAAATGCATTTTAACAGTTTAACAGTTTATGCTGTGCTGTAAGCATCTCATAGCTGCTACTATTGAGAACCTTGTTTTAGAAATGAGTTAAGAGGCATCTTTCCAGTTTAAAGCCTAGGCCCTGGCCAAGCCTTGACTTTACATGGACAGAATGTTTGCCAACAGATCCAGATGTTTTTTGTACCAAATCAGTATTTGAGTCACTTTTTGACTCAGCAATTTGACCATATTAATATGACAGCTGGGCCAATTTTGAAGTGGACTTGGAAAATCATTTCCGGAGGTGGTTATCCAATCCTTCACTGATTTTTGTTTTTGTTTGTTTGCAGACTATAAGATGTTTGTGCAGTGTTTTAGTAGTTAGTGGTAGTTTTATATTATATATGCTATTAATAATGTTTATTATTTGATTGATTTTTAACTGGTATAAGTTCTTATTCATTGTGCATATGGTTTTGTGTTAATGTTGATGTGTATAACAGAAGTACATCTCAATTTTATTTTTTTTTTTTAAATGGGGGAAATTGATGCCTTAGAAGCATTTGTATGAATTTAATTCATTAACTTCAAGGGGAGAAGTGCCTATGTTTTGTTGGCAGGTACAAAAAGGTCACATGTTCATCTGACCAGACTGTCTGCCTCTGAACACATGAGATCCAGTGAACAGAGAAGTCACCACACAGCCTTAGTACTCCAGACATGGATAAGAAGTGGAGCTGTTAGGACACAGTTGTGTCTGAACACTACACAGACAGTTGCCAACAGAAATTTTATGTTGTTATTATGATGGTGTGTCTCTATCAATTTTTTCAGTTATCTTTTGTTTTAAGATTTAAAAGGATGTGAAGAACAACTTGAACATCAAAGCCCTCAGTCACCGATCAGCTGGCAGCTGACATCACGGGAGCAGTGAATGTTTCAAGACTGAATTGTGTTAAATCATAGTCTGTTTGTGAAGGAAATTCTGTAGAAGATCTAAGAAAAGTGTAGAGACTCCATCTAATTGTATATAAAGCAAATTGTAGTTGTGTGTTTACCCTTACAGCAAATTACTTTTATGCTTTGACTACATATATACCAAAGCACGTGTGTTAAAAGTAGTTATATGTTTAAGATAAAGAGTTTAGCCTGTGTAGTAATTGTTATATTAGTATAAAGTATAAGTATTCCCCCTTCAAAAGCTAGTGTAAACATCTTTGAATGTTCATTTAATGTTAATGCCTTGTGAGTCTGCAGGCATGGTGTCATTTGCATGGAACAAACTGCTTATGGTAATTGTGCTGTGTATAGTCCTGACCAACTGTCTGCTAACTAACATCCAAAAGCAACAGAACATATGGGTCACTCTGGCACATTGAACTGGCCAAAGGTCAATGTGTTTGAGCCTAGCCACACCTGAAGATCCTTTTCGCACCTGTCTCATAGCAGTCCCTGAATGGGATCCTCAAGCATTTAATGGTTTAATTAGTAATGAGACTCGACTGAATCAATGGGCAATGTTGCAAGAGTGCAATCGCACTGTTGGCTTCACATTAAGATAACTTGAAGCCTGCTGGCAAGCAAAAATTACTGAAGTTCTCAATGTTACCATAGGGCCCTGTCTTGGTTCTAGAAGACAGGTGTCTGCTAGGGAGAGCAGGAGCTTCCCTTGGGATGAAAGAATGTAGACCCCCCCTCCCTCCAAATTATTATAATTTTGAAATCAAGGTGTTTTCAGGCAGAGATCTGGGGATAGGAATAACAGTTCTTTACTAGCAGAACCAGGCAAACAAACAGCAATAACTACAGCATTAACAAGAAAACAGAAACAGGGACCCCATGACAGCTTTCTCGGCTGAGACGGGATGGAGGAGAGGCTTTGTGTTCACAAACCCCTCTGGCAGGCAGTCCCAGTGCTCCTGCAGGGCTCCGAGGAACACTCAGCTGGAACAGCAGGGATGAGCTGAGATCCTGGGCTGGTGGATGAGGTGTATCAGCAGCTCCGCGGCGGTGGCTGGCACTGCCACACGTCCCGGCAGGACAGGGGGTGTGAGGCCACCAACGAAGAGGGAAGAAGGAGAAGAAGCAGCTCCGTCTGGGTGATGGCGAAAATTCCCTTCTCCCCACCGCAGTAGCTCTGCGACCCACCAAACGAATGTCTTTTCCCGAAGCTGAAGAAAAAAACCCAGCCAAAAACCGTCCCCACCCTCCTTTCCTGCCACCTTCCCCCCCTGGGCCCAGCCACTCTTTGTCCTTTATCGAGCACCCACTAAATACCCACAGTTAGGTTGTCTCTGCAGCTAATGGGTAAAAATTCCATGGGCAGGCCAGAACAACAAAACAAAACAAAAAAAAGGACACCTAACCCTCAACAGGCCCCAGAAGAATTAGATTTGTTAAGTTCCACCAATACCTCAGGTGGATGAATAATGTTTGAGCCCCTGACAAAAAGTCATTCCACCAAAGTAGTGCAGCACTGGGATGCAGTCAACCCTATAGTTGATCTCGTTACTCACACTGAAAGTAAAGCTTTTTATTCATGGTGCAATCTCACAGGACGATTACCAAAGCGATTACCTAGTTCCATATTCCTAATCTGTGGAGATAGGGCATGGTATGAGGTTCCTGCTAATCCACATAGAAGACCCTGTTATCTTGGGAAACTTACTTTGTTTCCATCCAAGCGTACACCAATTTCTGAATGTAGCTGATAAAATAAAAAACATCAAACAGTCGAAGTGAAGCCTGAATGAATTAAGGCTTAGCAACTCTAAAAAGGCTCACTTGTTAGACTAAGAAAGAATTGAACTTAACATCCACAATGTTAAGTGAACTTTCAGCTGATGTGAGTAGTGTATGTCATGCAGTATTACAAAATCGAGCTGCAATTGATTTCTTTCTCTTAGCACAAGGACATGGTTGTGAGGAGTTTGAAGGCATGTGCTGCTTGAATCTTACTGATCATTCAGTTTCCATCCATAAGCAGCTACAACCGCTACGGGATGGGTTACATGCCCTGAAAGAAGATAGTGACCCCACTGGAAGTTGGTTTGCCAGCTGGGGCATCACTGGATGGTTGAGGTCTCTTGTGCTAGAAGGAGGATGGACTTTACTTACAGTGTCAATTGGGATGACAGTTTTAAGTTGTATGTTATCTTGTCTTCATAAAGTGTGGAATGAGTCACATCCAAAGCCTGGTTTGTGCAAAAAGAGAAAGGGAAAATTGTTGCTATATTTTATATATTAGTAAAGGCCTGTCTGCACAAACCAGTCTTTGAAATAAGTCATGATATTAAAGGCTAAAGTCCTTGAAACCTTTCTGCAGAAGAGAGAGTAAAGCAAAACAATATCCTTGTGTATAAGAGAAAAAATGTAAACCTATGTGCATTAGCGAATGGTCACTTGCTCTGCCCACGCACCCTGCAGAACCCTATAAAAGTTGTGCTAAAGATAGAAATAAACGGTGTTCACGTTTACTTCTGTGGAGGGTCATGAATAAGCTGGTGGTCTCTCAATACTCCCCCCACCAATAGATGGCTCCAAGGTGAAAACCATCTGCTCCCTACCTGTGGCTTCTGGGCTAAGAGAGACATCTAAAATTTGACACCATGAAGGCCTACACAGCTTGGGCCAGATTTAATCCTTTCACTACACAGATGAGACCTGTAGACTTAATCGCCTCTTCAGAGAGGGAAAAGTGGGAAATCAACATGTCAAAGACAACATGAAACATCAAGGTCAGTAAGAGAAAGAGTCAAGCTCCAGATGGAAGGAGAATGTGGAGATGCTTTAATAAGCTGAAATATTCTTTTGGTAGGGCCATGGAGATGGACAATAATGTTCTGAGAAACTCCTTTAATTCATGAAAGAGTATTGGGGGGAATGAAGTATTTCAAACTGTAGATCTGAGCAAAGGTATCCATTGATAAAGCTAAACAGATGATGGAGTAGCTGTGACTCCATAAGATGCTTAAACAGAGAGAGAGAAAAGTGAGAGCTGGTGAAAACCCTTTGCCCCAAGGGAGAGAAGCAAACCTCTGTTTTCAGAGATGATCACAGAGACAGATGAAGAGAACCTTTTCCTTTGAATAACTCATCCTTAAAATTATACCCCTTGAGTTCATGGCCCATGAGCACACCTCTGAGTGGCATGCAAATGGAAGGAAGGCATGATGGCAGTTTTTTTTCTGGGTGGTTGCCAGTCATGGAAATGAAAAGCCATGAGAGAACTATTTCTTGGGAAGGACTCTCCATGGAATGACAAGAGAAAACTCTCTCTATAAAGACTGATGAAAAGACTACTGTATAGTTGTAACTGCTTTAGCATCCCAGGCTTTGTCTCTATGGTGTCAGTTGGGAAAGGAAAAAGGTTGGGTGGGGGGAGGAAAGGTTTCTGGAGGTTTTATTCTGGTTTCTTATTCTTGTAGTTCTATCAGTAAACTTTCTTTATTCCTTTTATTCCTTTTAAGCCTTTTAAGTTTTTCCCTTCTCCTAATCCATATCTCACACTAAGAAATGAGTAAATACTCTGGTGATTTTAGGTAGAGCTAAAACCACCACACAGCTTAATATCTCTTACATTGATTCCAAGGTGATTATTTGCCTTTTATATACCTTTTGTGTATCCTCAGTATTCTTAGCATGCATACTTGTAATTCCTTAAGTCTGTTAACTTAACATAGCCCTATTATTTTGTTAGACCAGGAGACCAAACATCCTAAAGGCTTTGCAGGTGGAGGTCTGAAAGCCCTACACTATTTTGAGAAACCAAGGTCTTCTCTAGAATACATCCTATAAACTAAGATTCACCCCATCCAGGGGGAAATTCCTCGGGATGAGGAAATGACATTAGAAAAATAAAATATGAGGTCATGTGCAAAAACAATCTCCAAATTAAAGGAGACTAGGAAGTTTCTGGGGCCTCTGTTACAAGAAATCTGATCAGTAAAGTCCTTTCAAGTTCATCTCATGTCTGGATTCCAGTGTTCAGATAATTGGGCACAGCACAGAAAGCCCCAACAGTTTACCAGTCCTCTGGTGCCTGCTCCAGGTCTCCTCTGGATTGCTGTGTGCCAACATTAATCTTTTCCAGGATGAGTTGCTCATAATCATACAAACCCAGGAAAGTGTCACTCATGACACTTACATGTACAAACACTTTTTTAGCATTATATAAGCCAGCTGAGGGCAGGACAGAGATAACATAAAGCCCCCTCTTCTCACCAGTTCCCCCCATTTCCAGAGTTCCAAACACATCCAGGACTTGGACAAGCAGTGATACCACTGCTGGCTTAACTTTTTCTTCAGTTATCAATATATTTGCATTGTGCCTAAGATCTGAGGTGTTCTCTGCCTTCGTAACTTCCCAGATCAACTTCAAACCTGGTTGTAGCATTTTATTATCACATATATGCAGGATTGTGAGTGATTGCTGCTCATGAATGAAAAAGTATTTCTGCCAAAAAAAAAAAAAATAAAAGTGTTCCTCTCTCTTTGCTATATTCTTCTGAAGAAAAAACCTACTATAGAACATGCAAAAATAGTAGCCTACCTCTGCAAAGATGGAATTTTAAGAAAATACATATTTCTCTCACATAATTTTTTAAATTGTACATACACAATAAAATACTACTCTTCTGGTCATTACTCATCTGATGGAATCACACATGGCTTGAATTCTTTAGTCAAGTCTAAAGAAATTATACATTCATAATGATTGCTCAGTGTCTCAGTAGGAAAACGAGGAGAGAACAAGAGTGAGCGAGGTGTGAGGAGAGGGAGGAAGCATCCTTTATAGTTCTCATTGCAGGTGCTGTGACTCTGAGCACTCAACCTTAGTCCCGGTCACATCCCACAGGGCAAGAGCAGGCAGGACCACATTATTCTTGGCTGACTTTCTACCTTCATTATTCCCCTAAAGCTTTTCTTAATATTTTTCTGAAATTATCTTAATAATTTTATTATTATCTGTTATATGACCCTCCTTTCCTTTTTTCTGTAGCTTATTTTTAATCCAGAAACTTGAGGGGTTTGCACATATTTATTTAAAATGCGGAGAGAAGAAGATTCAAAGGCAGCTAGAACTGGAAGTTCCTTTCCCCGTACAACAGAATTTTACTTTTTTCCTTGTAGCTGTAGCATCCAGGATGGTTAGAGACAAGGCACACAGACAGTTACCTTGCTCTGGAGATCAGACATGTAATATGAAAAGGGATGACTGAAGGTAATCTGAGGTTTCTCTCCCTTTCTGTTTTGAAACTGCTAGGAGTTTAAATCTCATTCAAATGGGCTAGTTCAGATGTCTGAAGTTGCAAGATGTAAAGCTGTCAATACTGGAACAGTTCTATAGCTGAGAAGCACAATGGTCATGTTTTCCTGAAGGGGTAAGTAGAAGGCCCTGCTTCCTTAGGGTGGGCAGCAGGAAGGCAGGACATTCACTTTTTTCAGAAAGGACAAAATGCAAACTGAAATGAGGAACATTGTGATCTAATCAGGTATTTGAAAATATGGTTCTGCATGGTTGTTCCAACTGTGTCAAAGTGCCCAGACATGCTGAGGGATACCCATGCTTAGGAAATGCTCCAAACTCAACAAGACATGGCCATGAACTATCTAATCTAATGCTGAAGTCAGCCCTGACTGGCAAGATAGTTACCCAAGTTTCCCTCCAACCTAAATTATTCCATGATTCTGCAATTCTGTTGAAAGAAATACACTTCCTGAAAGTCATTTTTGGAATTTTATCTCCAGAGCTGCAACTAAATGCATCACTATAAAAATAAATCATTATAAAAATAGAATGAACTGACAACAAACTAATTGTGTAATGATAACATGATGTAGTGATGGTTTGAACTAAACAATTTAAATTATTCATTTTCCTTCTGAGAGCCCTCAAAATGGTCTAAGTAATTTTCGCTTTTTCAACTTCAACAAGGTCATGTGAGAAACATATACTGTTACTGATAGAAAAATCTCAGCTCTGACTTAATCTAAACTTGCCAATCAGGTTCTGATAATAAAGAACACATCAAATGAGGAAATTAGTGGAATTTAAAAAAAAAAGTTGTAATGGTTAGAGATTATAGTACCTGGAGAATTCATCCTAATGTGCTATACTGATGTTAGTTGACACTTTTATTAAAATTACTGCCTTACTTGCCCTAATAAATTGCTGCTTAGTTATAAGGAGATAGTTAACTTCTGGAAGCTGGCAAGCATACATTCAAGATTATTTATTATTTCTCTTACAAAAGCCTACCAGAAGTGATACAGATAATCTATTTTATAGACTTTTCTCTTCCTTCCTCTTTACCAAGACTTACAGTGAAGTAGGTTTTGCTGCCAAAGAAGAAAACCTTAGGAGACCAGAGGTCATTTCCCTTCCTGAATTTGAGTCACCTTCCACAGCCAAATCAATACAGGTCCCTAAAAATAGCTTCTTTCATTTGCAGGGAAAGGAGGATTTCTGCTAACACAGCTCTGTGTCTCCATTGGGAATCACCATCAGGTAGCACCCAACACAGATTCTTTCTCCAACAGTGCTACCAAGACCCCACAGAGATAGGCAGGAAATGCAAATCCACAGGATACCTTCCTTGTAGTAACCTGCTCTTTCACGAGGCACTACAGTAAAAATTCGTCCCCAGGACTTAGGGGTTTTTTTTATTATTATTTTTACCGTTTTTTCAGGGTGTTGAAAATCTTCCTTTATGTACTCCTTCACCATTTAGGGCTGGAGGCCTGGATTAACTGTCCTGGAACCTAGAAGTGATTGGAAGGAAGGGTTGCTCTTTTTTCCCTCAGAGGACACAGCCCAAGAAACACAAGAGCAAACTGAGGAGAAAATGTTCCAAACAGGTTTGTTAAAATAAAATTAGAAAGCTCTTTAGAGCTGACACTGACATAAATAAGGATGTGTAGCTCTTCAAAAAGCATTTCAGTGCATAAAACAAAAACCATAGGGAAGAGCCAGTGCACAAAAGAAGAATACAATATACAGGAAGCTGCACTCAGGTATAGCTTCCCATGGATGTCAGAGCCACAGCACAAAGGCATGTAACAAAGACTTGTGAGGGGAAGGAGGAAAATAACTGTCATCTTCAGCAAAACCTCACTTAGAAAGCTCCAGGAAGTTGCTAAGCCCATTAAAATCAGACATAGAAACCTTTAAACATCTCTTTAATTTACTTGCAAAAAGTTCCTGCACAGCGAATTTATAAATGCCAAATTATACTACCAGCTAAATCTTCCAAACCTCAAGCCATATTCTGGCCTCTGATGAAATCTAGAGCTTCTTAGATATAAGGCACACTTTCAATTAAACAAGTGTATTTTTCTCCTAATGACACCACATCCTACTTGCTTTTTTGTTCTTTCTCCCATAATATTTTACCATTGATCACAAATCCAATAAATGACAGTAATTATCTGTCACTAGAGGACACGAAGTATGCAAGGATTCCAAGAAATCACACACACAGCAACCACAGAGGTTTTTCGTGAGGCGAAGAAAACCTTTTATTGCGGGGTTTTACAACCCTTTTTATAAGGTGTTCCAATCAGGTCACCCTGATTGGTAGAAGGAACAACACCTCCCTCATCCCTTTGGTGGGACAAGAGAGAAAACACTCTCAGAACATCTGTGTCTTGTTTTGGGAAAGTAATCCCTTACTTACACAAATAGTCCTTGAGAAAAACAGTTCCCAAAGCCTTTCCCTTGGGAACAATCAGCACCTGAGAGTTTGAAATTCTCTCAAGTTCAGGGTTAGGAAATTAATATATATGAGGTGTATTGTGTAACCCTAGTTTGTAGAGAATAAAAAGAGAGGGGCAAGTCTCCAGGATGTGCATATTTTTGGAGGAGATATCCCCCATGAACCTCAGCACTGAACAAATACATACCTACTCTTACAACTTTCTCTGTAGGTTATAGTTTTCTTACTGCATATCACAGCTGGATGTAAACTGTAGTATCATCGGTCTCTGCAATGAATATTTCAGAATCAGGCTCCATATCCTACATGCAGCTGAAGCCAGCTCTCCTCTATCACTGTATCTGTCTCAGTTTAGAACAAATTTAGGGGAAAACACTCAAGAATGAAGAGTCTCCTCCAAAATGGGTTCCAACCATCCCTTTCCACCAATAGGAAATGAATACTAGTGGATGAAAGTGGAAAAAAAACCAACAAAACAACAGTTTATTAACAAATAGAATGCCCACAAGGCATGGGGGAAAAAGTAAATAAATGCTACATATTAAACTGTCAGACTTTACCCCACCACACACACACTGAAACAAAAGCCTGAAAGGAATGATGGATTTGTCTTTACAAGCAAGCTGTGAGTCTGCTGGTAGATAAAACTAGTATTGCGAGATAAAAGGAACAATGGGAAGGATTTCACTGATTGATGAATGGAAAAAAGATATTTGCCTTTACGAACAAACTGTAGGTTTGTTGATAAATGATACTGGATATTGAAATAAAAAATGGGAAAAGCCATATATTCCGTAAGAATTAAAAATTAAAAGGAAGGGTTAAGGGTTATGCATTAGAGGGGAGTCTTAGGTATCAAACATTCCAGGAAGTCTGTACCTCTCAAGTACCTCAGCCAGTTGTGAAAGAGAGAGTGAAATGCGGCCAGGAAATTAGGATAAAAAGGAGGCTGAGTCCACCAAAAATTCAAGAGACCCCAGGGAAATGCCCCGTGGCCTCTCCCTTTATTAGAATAAAGTAAATGGACACCTCTGTCTCCTTTTTGAACATAAACTTCTGGTGTTTGTGGATTACTTTTCCTGACAAGTCCAAAATGCTGGGGGAAATATAACTGTTCATGCCATGCAGTAGAAGATGGTGCCAGGCTCTTTTTCAAGGGTAAAAAACCCAGGAGCTTCAGGCAGCAGTTTGGGTGAACAGGTGAAAACCTGGTGGCTTTCTGGCATCAATCCCCCCTTCAAAGCAAAAGAAGCAAGTGGGCTAGAGCCTGTCAGTGTGCTATCCCTCTCTGGCTCAGCTTCCGTGAGGTTTGAGGCTGAAATGGAGGGGCCCTTCCCCCTCTCTCCCACTGATCCCAAGTCCTCTCCTGCAGGTCTTGTTTTCACTGATATCAGACTAAACAGGCTGTCCAGTTCACCTCAAAAAGTTGCAAAAGGATTCCTGCTGCAGCTTCTCAAAGGCCAGGGAAGGAAAAAAACCAACCTTCTTGCCTTCGCTAACAAAACTGTTATAAATGCAATGGCAAAATAGGGTTAATATAAAAAGCGATTTATTATAAAACAATTTCAATCACAAACAACGAGAGAAAAAAACCACAATAAATCAGCGCAGCGCTGGGTGGACAGGGAGACGTCTATACCCGGAGGTACAGATTTACCCAAATCCACGAAGGAGGGTAGACTGTCCAGGGTTTTTATAGGGATTTTGTGTCCTGAGGCCAAAACTCCAAGCAGTTACTGTTCAACAAAGAGTTTAGATGGCTGGTTGAATGAATTTCCTGGAACCGTGGAACTGAATCAATAGACGACTGGGCTGAGTCCTCTCGCATGTGAAAGGTTCTGAGTGCTTCTTGATTGTATCTTCGGTTGGGCTCTCAGGGTGAAGTGTCCAAGTCCGGTGCGGAGTCGACGGATATCTCGGCTGGGCTTCCACTTATTGTCCGGCCTGATTGCATCTTCAGTCGGGGCTTGCAGGAAGGGGTGCCCCGGTGGGGTGTGGAGTCGATTGCCATCTCGGCCTGGCTCTTTTCTTTGTTTAGCTTAATTGTTCGTGTCCTGCTCTTTCTTTCAGGCTGATGAACATCGCCTAGGGTCGTTACCGCCTGAATGGGTAGTTACTGCTGGGTTTGGGGAAATTCTTCGGCCACACTATATTTTATATAATTTTTACATTGTTACAAATCCAGTTATATACTTATTTATTCTTTCACGAATTTTTATCCAAGGTTACATTTATCACAAAACCAAGCTAGCCAAACAAAACCCAGACAGCCCCACACCTTGGATGCCTGGCCAATGAGGCTTTGAAAAAGTCTGCCAAAGGGCTCAAGGCTTCACCCTTCCCTGGACTCGCCTCAAAGATATAGCAACCATTTCTGGCATAAAGCAGAGGATCAGGGAATCATAAACCATAAATCACCCCAAGACAGTATCACCAGCCTGTAAACTCCACAATGCAGAAAGGCCTTAACATGAGACAATCCAAGAAAATAAATAGATCTAATAAATTCTTCATTATGTCATATTGAATGCCTCTAAGTACATTTTCCTTCATAGACACAAGAATGTCTAGTGTGAAAAACAAAGTTCACTCCTATAAGTTTTAAAAAGTTTAATAAAGACAATAAGAGACATAAAATAAAGCAAAGAGTTAAAACGGCCGGGTGCCTTGGCGCGCTGCCAAGAGCACACCTGGTATCCTATGGATACCCCTTTTATCCCATCCTTGCTGTGAGGGGTTAATGCATATTCAAGCATGTCCCCTCCCTGGTTCCGCCTTCTTAGATCATGCTTCTGCACAGTCTCAGTTTCTGCTTGTCATCATTATTCTTGCTGGTCAGCATTCTTTTGGGGTCTGGTTTCCTTATCTCTGCAGATAGTCAGTTGTTGATAAGAGTCTGGGCCCCTCATCCTTCTTCTGAGGACAGCTGAGCTTATCTTTCCCCCCTGCCCACGTCCTGGTGCCGGGTTTTTTTCTTCTTTTTTTATAACAGTTTGCTCTCCCTTTCCTGCTGCTGATAACAGCCTGCTTTCCACAGCTCGATCCTCCCATTGTCTTGCCTTGTCCGGATGAAACATGTCTTTATTATTCAGAATTCCTACCTAAGCCTATAACTTACTAAGAGAGAAAAGAATATAGTGAAAGCATATAATATATTTATCAGAATAATTGTGAAAAGCCAATATTTACAACATGAATTCACAACAACCCCTCCTTTTATTTTTTTTATAAATCATTTGGCTTGAGCAATAATTCCTGTTTCCTAGCTTCTAGCACTCGTTCATTTTTCTCACAAATCAATTTAGCTTCTTCTAGCGGATCTTTCACATTATTTTGTTTTCTTAATACCATGATTTTTTGTGCCGTTCCAGATGTAGCCAATCTTGGGTCTGTAGGCATTGCTACTATTTGCATGCCCTGCACCACTTTGGTGATTAGTTGGATGAAACAGGGGATTAGACAAGGAAGGAATATTAAACCAGCTGTAGCACATAGGAGGAAGAAACCTAGCTTCTTCCACCATTCTGTCCCCAACAGGTTATTCCACCAATTAGTGGTCATCATTGACTCCCATTTTTGGACTGGCACATGGGCTATTTTTCTGATGTTCTTGGCGATATCTAGAACGGCATTTCCATTGTCATCAATTTGCAAACAACAATCTGATGTATTAAATTTTCCACAAACACCCCCCTCTTCAGCCAATAGATAGTCCAAAGCCAGTCTATTCTGATATATTGCAGCTCTGGCTTGGCGTTGCTGACTGACTATTAATTCCATAGCCCCAGCTGTTTCATTGGTTATGATTTCTACTACAGCTTGGAGTCTTATAATGCGATTTAGCATGTAAATTGGGGTTCGATATCCCCAACTTCCATCTTGTGCCCAAGTAGCTGGCCCATATGTTTCTAGTATGCGTTCAGGGGGCCATTCCTCATCTCCCCATTTTTGAGGTCCTCCAAACAATTCCCTTTTATTTCTTTTTAGGTCCTCATAAACCGGCACTCCCAATTGATCTCCATCTGGTCCTGGCAAAAGGAAGAATCCTGGTTGAATGATTCCCAGAGTACAACTCCCTTTCCATTG
>NW_005087796.1:60775-74473 GCF_000331425.1 Pseudopodoces humilis | reverse complement strand
ACACAGAACCAGGGACCCCGGGACAGCTTTCTCGGCTGAGATGGGATGGAGGAGAGGTTTTGTTTTCACAAACCCCTCGGGCAGTCAGTCCCGGTGCTCCTGCAGGGCTCTGAGGAACAGTCGGCTGGAAACAGCAGGGACAAGCTGAGATCCTGGGCCGGTGGCTGAAGTGTATCAGCAGCTCTGCGGCGGTGGCTGCCACACGTCCCAGCAGGGCAGGGGGTGCGAGGCCACCAACGAAGAGGGAAGAAGGAGAAGAAGCAGCAGCTCTGTCTGGGTGATGGCGAAAATCCCTTCTCTCCACCGCAGCAGCTCCGCGACCCAGCAAATGAACGTCCTTCCCCGAAGCCGAAGAAAGCCAGCTAAAAACTGTCCCCACCCTCCTTTCCTGCCCCCTTCCCCCCACCCTGGGCCCGGCTACTCTTTGTCCGTTGTCAATCACCCCTAAGTACCGGTAGTTAGGTTGTCCCAGCACATAATGGGTAAAAATTCCCCGGGCAGGCCAGAATGACAAAACAAAAAAAAAAGGACACCGAACCCTCAACAATAGTGTTTTGAAAAGACTCCTTTAATTCATGACAGACTATATTGGGAGGAATAGAGTGTTCAAAGTGTGGATTTTGAGCAAAAGGTAGAGTAATTGTGATACAGTGAGGTGCTGGAACAGAGTGAAGCGAAGATTTGAGGCCTTGAGGGCAAAGAGAAAACTGTTTTCCAGCAAAGCTCACAGAGACAGATGAAGAGGACTTTTGCCTTTGAATAACTCATCCTTAAAAATTACATCCCTAGACTCATGGCCCATACACACCTCAGAGTGATGTGAAATAGGAGGAGAAAATCTGATAACAGATCTTCAGGCAGCTGGCATCAGAGAAATAGAAAACTATAACAGAAATAGTTTTCTCATGAGAAACTCCATAGATTAGCAGCAGAAGACTTTTGTTTCTCTACAAAGGCTGATGAAAAGACTCTAGCAAGAATTGGGACTGTTAAACACCAAAGTTCCAAAGTTTTTTTGTCTCTATGTTGTCATGTGAACAAGAGAATGGTGGGTAGTGGGGGATAAAAGGGTTTTCTGGAAGCTTATTCTGGTGTTCTTATTCTTGTAGTTTTGTTAATAAATTTTCTTTATTCCCTTTTAAGTTTTAAGCCTGTTTTGCTCTTGTTCTAATCCATATCTCACAGCAAGAAATAAGTAATTTTTTAGTTATTGCTTTAAACCACTACAAGCACTAAGTGTGCTTAGTTAAAGGCAAGCCTATACAGCTCCTACGTGCAAAGGAAACACAATGTAGCCAACAATTGCCAAGATGAAAGGAATGGTCCAAGGATATATATATGTCATTCTTCTTGTCTTAAACTGTGTTTATAGAAGGAGATATGAAAGATGGACTATTGTGGAAAAGAAAGGAACCATGTTTATACCTGCAAGCAAGGAATCTGAACTATGTCCAAGAGAACTAGGAGAATCACCAACAGGACACAGTTGAAAAGTTCAAGCCCAAGGAAAAACAAGATTTCATTAAAAAGACCCCAGACCCATTTCAAAAGAGGAACTGAGCATGCCCAGAAGGGTGTGAAGCTCATTACTATACAAGACAAGAGCGGGTGGAGTCAGGCAATAAATATGTATTAGGCGCATTGTGTAATCCTATCCATATGTACTGTTTTTAGGGAATAAATAGGGAATGAGGGGCAGTGGGCAGTGTGCATGTCTTTGGGAGATGACTGTGGTGTGTCGCCCAGACGTAATAAGCATACCCTCCCTAACTTTAAATAGTTTGAGAATCTGTCCATTATTTACTGCTTCACTAATGAGGAAATTTCTGTAGGTGAGAAGGAACAAAAGGAAGGACACTTAACCCCCAACACTCCTTTATCCTTTCAGACAGCTTCTAGACAGAAAAAGTGAAAGCTAAATCATAAAAAGATTTTAAATCAGTGGTACCTGCATAACTCGCACAGCCCCACCTTCCCAGGTTTTTGGAAGGCAGGAGGAGGGTAGTGACCACTGTCAAGTGTGTTATTCTTCTCTGTAGTGTTATTCTGCTTTCCAGGGCACTGTGAGGGGTAAATGTAAGGCATCTTCACTGCCTCTTCCTGGTGTTTGAATCTCCAGATAGTCCTCATTTATGTGGTTATTTGAGAGGGAAAAAGTAACTTTTGCCTCCCTGTCATGGGTATCCGGAGGCTGTTTAATTTCCATATGCCTCCTGGAAGAGCTCATTAGGGAATTAATGAGGGGACCACAGTTGTGTGTAGTGTGCCATCATCTGCTCCAAAATTGTGTGATTTGGACATGGTTGGCCAGGTTGGCTTGAAGCACCCTGGTCTAGTGGAAGGTGCCCCTGCCCACGGCAAGGAGTAGCACTGGATGAGCTTTAAGGTCCATTCTGACTCAAGCCAGTCTGTGCTTCTATGTGATTCTATGGGAAAGTCATTCATAAAGAAACAAGGTGTACCAGTGAAAGAAAAATGGATGAATGTTAGTGCTATTCAAGAAAGACTTCATGTCCCCTTTCCTGGTTCTATCCAACTTCATTTTGTCCCCTCTTCCTTCCCACCTTCTGCTTTTGTAAGCAGGAAGATATTTTCAAGAGGGATCTGAATGAAGTGGGTAGCTTGCCATGAGCTTGGAGAAAGGTGTTCCAAGTGAAGTTAGTTCCTGGTAAGATAGGAAAGAGGGATATGAGGAAAAAGTACTAAAGATGGAGAGGAATACCACCACCAGGAGAAGGCACAGGAAAGGACATGGGAAAATGGGAAAAACTGTGATCAGAATTAGAGCAAGTAAAAATATTTTGGTGCCAGTGTTTGGCTAAAGCATAGCTTTAGCATTGCTAACATAGAAAATCCATAGACTAGCTGGGACAGGAATTGATTGGATCCCAGCTAAGAAATTTGACTGAAGAATGTAAATTTATTTTACTCAGGATATTGTGACAGCTTGGGATGCACATTACATCGTGGACTGATAAACACAAGACCCCACTTTTGCCACCTGCTATTGCATGTCTTTACCTGCCATCCCAGACATGGCTGTGTCCCAACAGATGAATTCTCACTACCCCAAGCAGCAAGTCTGTTGGCTGGGACCACTCTCTGGGCAAGGCCAACTCAAGGGACAAAAACCAAGGAAGAGTCCTTGCCAACATTATTATAGCACAGACAGCTGTAAGGTCTGGCACTGCTTAATTTCCTGCATGACTCAGCTCTGAGGAATGAAAAACACTGGAGATGAAGATGGTTTTATCAGTCGCCTTGATGATGAGGACAGTGGCAGTACCATAAAAAATCATGGATAAGGATATAATAGAAAGAGTTTGGGCAGAGAAATCAGGAACTCTGACTTGCAAGTAGATGATACTCCTGATACTCCTTCAGCCTCCTTTCTTCACAAAATTTTGAATATCAGGGCAAAACTTTAGCTGAGGTCATCTGATAGTATGGAAAACAGGTGATGTCTTGAACATTCATGACTGTCAGGAATCTGCTTCATTCAAAGCAAGGAAACACTGCATAGGCAGTGAACAAGAGATTAGTGATCTTGCTAGCTTCACATGAAGTATTCTTCATGTTTCATGGTTTCAATGACATCAGAAAGTAACAGACATAAAAATGTGTGGATTCTGCAAATTTTTTATTTTTCTGTACTTTTTGCTATTTCCCTCAAAATCAAGGCTTTGATATTAAAAAAAAATATTGTGTTTATATGTATTTACATTACAAAGATCATTCACAGTAAGAAGTATTGCCCTTTCTTTAACTTAGTCATAGATACCTGCCTGGAGTAAAAAATAATTTTAAAAATGTGTGCTCCTTCCCTCTATTCACATCAATGATGTCTTAATTTCAATGATCAGTAGAGGCTTCATAAAGCATATCTTGACAAATCTCACATGAATCTATTAGAAGGTCACCTTCATTATATAAAATTATGTATTTTTTACCAGAGAATAGAAAGATAAGGATCAGTCAACACAGTTGCCTCTGAAAAAGTCTAGTCAAACCACTTATCTGACATTCAGACATATTAACAGCAGTAATTAATAATACATTCCTGCATCTAGCATAAAATACCTTTAGTTCTTTATTTCGCAGAGACCTACTGGAAAAAAAAATCAGTTTGGCTTAAGAAAAGCCTTTACAAACACTACATACAGGTTATAAACTTATCTGGGCACAGATAGATCAATTTGGTCTCTACACCACTTTAGACAGTACGTTGATCATGTATTAGAAAAAGAAAAAGCTGATTATCATGATAAAAATCAAGGGGGGGAAAGACACATTTCTCCCTTGAAAAGCTCAGTTGTTAATAAGTGGTTTTAAAAAACAACAAGCAGGAACTTGCAGCTTGCTGACTATGCTTATGCAGGAGTTCGGCGTGAAGGACATGATGCCCGCCAGAGGGACCTGGACAAGAAAGATCAAGAAAGACTATTTACAGGAGCATGTAATGACAGGACAATGGGGTACTAAACTGAAAGGAAGTAGGTTTGGATGGGATATTGGGAAGAAACTCTTCCCTGTGAGGGTGGGCAGGCCCTGGCACAGTTTGCCCAGAGAAGCTGTGGCTGCCCCATCCCTGGAAGTGTCCACAGCTCGGTTGGGTGAGGTTTGGAGCACCCTGGGATAATGGAAGGTGCATAAGGCACAGGTTCATAGGGCATAGGACAGAATGAGCTTCAAGGTCCCTTCCAACCAAAACTATTATGTGGTTATATGATCCCATGTTTTTAGCCTGCACTTCAAGAAGCATTATTAATCTTGGATGTTGCTCTATTAGGAATGTTGAGAAGAACGACACAGACTCTCTTGGGAGTCGAACAGGAGAATTTCTCTCCGGTTTATTACCTCAGATCTTTTTTGTAGACTGATATGTGAAAGTACAGAACTCTTCTGTACTATAATAAATATAATAAATAAATATATAATATTTAAAATAAATATTATTATATTATATTATTATATTTTTATTATATTTATTTTAAAATAAATAAATATAATAAAACTCTTATTGGTTAGTAAACTAACACATCACCTTCATTGGTCAGTGGGGTACACCACCCCTCGACCTTCTCTTGCAAGAAAACAAGATACTGACAAACAGCACCTGCAAGGTTGTCTTCTATCTCTGAGGATTGTTTTAAATCCTCCTTATGATTTCCCAGGCCACTTTCTCAGGCGAGACTGAGAAAGTTATGCGGCCTCCTTTTCCACAGGCACTGTGCTCCTTGCTTCATAGTTACCATCCATACTTGGATATTGATGGAATTATGACATTTGCCTCTGTTTCTTCTCCTAAATGTCTTGCCTGCATTCATATGCAAATACACACACTATTCAGATCTTCCATCTTGGAATTAAAGACAGATTTGCAAGGTTCAGGCAAGCAGCATCCAGCTCTGAAGTCCTTTACCAAAAGTTTAGTTGAGTAAGATACTGCCAGGAAATATGTGTTTTTTCTGCCAAGGAATGGAGTTCTCAGAGCTGTGTGGCCCAAATGCCCTGACCTCACCCAGCTTGCTGTTTCCAGACGCTTGGGAAACTCATTCTGCAAGAAGCACACCTATCCAATATGATTTTGTTCAGCTTGTTTCCACAAAGCATCTAGTTCTGCTTTTGAATATGGTTTAGATACATTTTTTTATGCCCTATTATAAAAGCATGAATTCTCCCCTGTCCCAGTGATAATACAGCCAGATTCCCCATCAGGGGTTAGCTACATGAACGTGCCTTTGAGAACAAAAACATCTTCACAAACCCAAGTGTCAAAACTCCACCAAAACCACACGTGAAGTTATATTATTTTTTCGGAGTATGTTGTAATGACATTAGGGTTTTTTAAGTTCTAACTGTTGGTGACTTATTCATAGTGTTTTTTTGTTTTTACTCCAGAAGTGAGGCACTGAGACACTGCTCTGGGTGCTACAGCTGAATTTCCAAGCCTTTTTCCACAAACTGACCCATCACACTTTGGCAGGTCAGATCTGAGGGCTATTATTTGTCTTACCAGATATTTGAGTCTTAGATATCCACAAACAAGAAAGAAAGCAGATGGTATAAAGTCATTTCAAGTCACACATGGTGCTCTATAACCATGTGTGACACAGAGTATCACACCATTTCCTTACATTGAGCTACAGAAGCCACTTCAGTAATAAAAAAAGCAGTATTTAAAGGGTAGAACAGGAGTGAGTCGTTCCCTATTTTAACACTTAGAAACCTAGGAAATGGGAGAAGGGTAGCAGACATAATCAATGAACATTCAAACTGCCTGAGCACAAGATTTTGGCAGCAAGTCAGTACAATTCTTAAAGCTTCACCTTATGTTCATCCCTTTTGGGGAAACAGTTAGAAGCTCCAATCAAACTTCTTTACCCTGTCTTCTACAAGACTTTGTCCCTGGAAACTTTACCCCAGTACGTTATAGACACAGTACTGTGGGACACTTAGAAGGTGAAAAAGTAATATAGAAATGAAGCTCAAAAAAATGTACTTATTTCCTTGGTACCTGCATTCTCTATTGACAACACTAAGGACACAAAATTCTGAGTGCATCTTTTCCAGTTTCCCTGTAAAATTGTCACCTCCTGATAAAAGTAGAACTACTGTACTTCTCTCCCTATATGCTGACCACGGATAGCTTTAAATAGCTTGGGATTGATTACTGGATCAAATAACCCAAAAAAGCTAAGGCTGTGAGTACAGCCCTTAGTAACACGCAAGGCTGAGTAACATACAGCTTGCCTCAGTCTAGAAGGAAAGGCAGATGAAGATTAACAAAGGATTTGGGTGACAGCACAAGCAATTCTGTAGGAAGTTCTGTAACATAGGCCTATTAATTTTTGGATTGTAAGGGCATCTTCTGGAGGACATCTGATTGTTTTCCAAAGCCCTTTTTTTTTCATTCTTAGAAAATTATGTAATTGCAGTCAAATACCACAGACAACATTTCACTTTTACAATACAACAAAGCAAAACTGATGTGTATTGATCTGACCACAAAGTCACAAGTCTCAAAGTAGAAAATTTATATAGTGAGATTTCTCTTCTGATTGTGTTACTCTACCTATGTTACAGATACGATGTTTTAGTCATTCAGTGACATTAGCAATAAATTTGCTGATATGGATCCCTGTGTTTATGTTGTTAATATAGGACTGAGATTCAGCAATTTTATATTGAAGACATTTGCACTTGTTTCATTGCTAAATGCCAGTGGATTTATATGTCTCTTATCTAAGTAGATGTCTGACTATTAGGTCAAGAAACAGATTTTTTCGTGGAACTTTAATTCATTCACCTATTAAAGTACCTTTTTCTTCTTTTGAAAACCTTGAAAAAAGTCCCCAAATGTAAATGTGTGTAAGCATCTTCTCAGTGATACAGTGAACATCTCATGGCTAAAACTAGTTGTAACATGGGTGCAAAACTCCAGGAGAAAAATTGTATCAGGTGGCATGTGTTGAATACAACTACAACCAGAGCCATGGGTATCCCTGGGTGTACCAAGCAAAGAGCAGCAGAGACATGCAGCAGGGTAGAAAAGCTTTTCAGAGATTATGGGAATGGCAGTTCATCCTCAGCTTTCAGCAAATTTTTGTAGAGAAACTCCATGAAAACAGCTTTGGTGGTTTGAGGACAGTCAAGTACAGGGATGGGAGGAGAAGACTTTGAGGGCTTCAGGATGAGGCAGAGCATTTCTCAGTGTGCCAAGAGAGGGGTGAGCCACCAGCCCTGCCAGGTGGCCTGGGGTGGCAGAGGAGGAAGGACAGGGAGAAGAGATTAGGAGGCTCAAGCCTATCTGGAACCCCTGCAGCTGGACCAGGATGAAGCTTTCATCTGTGATTAGGGATGGGTTTCCCCCATGATGGCACATGGCAGACCAGGAGCTGGGATGCCATGCAGGAAAACTAATGGTTAACAGCAGAATGAGTGGGAACATACCTGGGGCTGTTTCATGTTTCATCAGTCAGGACTTGTTATTGCAGACACAAACCTCAAGCTCCAAAGCCTTTGAAGATACTTCTTTTCCTTTCAAAGAGCCTCAAACTTCCTCCTGTTGAAAACAAAACAACCTGAATGAACCACATGCAGAGAGTTTCCTCTTCTTCTAAGACTGCTTATGTAGTGGATTTGCCATGGCTAACTGGCAGTCACCCACCCAGCCACCTGCTCCCTCCCTCTCCTAAACAGGAGAGAAAACAAGGAAAATTTTGTAGGTGGAGACTGAGACAGGAAGAGCACTTACCAATCCCTGTCATGGGCAAAACTAACTCAAGTTGTGGAAAATTAATTCAATTTAGTGCAAATTAGAATAGAGTTGGATGGTGAGAAACACAAACAAAAATTAACACCCGCCTCTTGCTTCTTCTCTGGTGCAGCACCACACACTTCCTGATTCCTCTCACCACTGAGTAGTACAGGGAGCAGAGGAATGCAGGTGACAGTCCCTAACAGCCTCACTCTGCCATTCCTTCCTCCCCTCACCTTTCTTTACCCCACCATGGCCCTGGTACCTGGAGTGCATCACCATGCATCTTGGCTCCATCATGATAATGGATCATTGGAAGGCACAGGTCTAACCTGTTTGCTGCAGCTGTTCCTTCTTCTGTCTGCTATTTCACCAAAGGATGCAGTGAATTACCTTTAAATTCAAGACTTCCCTTTCTAGTGGAATTCAAAAATTGCATTACTCTGCATTTATACTATCACTAACAATAAGCTGATGTGATTTTCCTTCCCTTTTAAAAGGCAAAGCTGCTCATCTAAAAATAGTTCCTGCCCTTTAGCCCAAGTTTTATGTGTATGTTTTTCATATTACTATTTCAGGCTTTTAGCCTCAGTACTGATATTCCAGTAATTAGATACAAACTGACATGCAAATTTCCAGTAGCAGGCTCCCCTCAGTTACCTCATTTATAGCATGATAAAAATTTTGCTTCCATAAAAGTCAAAGGCAATGATGGAGAAACAGCTTGCAAAGCACCGAGTAGTTGCTGACAGCAATGCAGTGTTCTGGCTGTGTAGGCCATGATGCCTGTTGTCACTCGCTGTTCCACACCCAGATGTCCATCAGTATTGTCAAAATGCAGCCTGGGGGCTCCTCACTCACTGAATTCTTTCCCTCCCTTATGCTACCCTGCATCCTGTCTCCAAAGTGCCAATGCAAAAACCAATCTTCTTTCTTATGTCACTGATGTATTTTTTCTGGTTCATGAACCCTCAAATCTCTAGAGTCCTGCACCACAGCAAGGTTTTATGTCTCCAGGGCTCTGTCCCACAATGCCATCACAGCTTCCACCCTGCCAAAGCTGAGATCATTCACAATTTTGATACTCACAACAGATATCCCCATGCTGAACCCCCTGCGCTTTGGACTGCCACAGGAGTTAAGAAGAGAAGAGAGAGTACTTCATCACCCAAAGTGTTGGAAACTAATCAGCTGGGATAGATCATACCTTGGACCAGGTTCCCCCTCCCCTCTCAAACACGCCACCATTCTCTGGTAAGCTGATGGACATCTCCTGGAGCTCCAGTCTCCCACTCCAGAACAGAGGACAGGGATGTTTTGGCACGTCTTGTTTGGAAGCAGAGACCAGCTCAGGAACATCCTTGTCAGATGCTGGGAACCCCCGCATGGGATGAGGCTCTGGGAACAGCTGTGAGCACTTCAAGCACACTCCAGATGCTCTTATCACAGCTTCTATCCCTAGCTCATGATGACAGAGCGCTCTGTGTCATGTCCCCACACACCCAGGAGTGGGGCATACACTGCTCTTGACACACTGCTGGAGGACACAATCCCTGTTTGTGGATCTGCCTTTGCAGGAAAACATTTTAAAAGAGCAAAAGCATGATATTTTAGTAAAAGCCTGTCTGCACAAGCCAGCTTTCAATCCAGGTGACAATTCTAAAGGCAGTGTCCTTGAAACTCTCCTGGAACAGCGAGAATAAAGAAAAACAATAGCATTGTGTATAAGGAAAAGAATGTTAAACAATATGTATTAACCAATAGTAGCTTGTTAAGCTGATTGAACACTGTAGGACCCTATAAAAGTGTGCTAAAGATAGAAATAAATGATGTTTGTTATACCTCTATGAGGACTCAGTGAATAGTCTGAGCAGTTTTCCATTATGCCTTTGCTTACGGAAGCCCAGGATGAAACAATGAAGAAAAAACACCCTTCAAATTGTTATTCTTTCACCTCGTGCAAAATAGTGAGCTACTTTCTGAACAGACAACAGCTGTGGACTAATTTCTGGATCCTTGTCAATCACATGAAAACCTTCTAAATTAATCATGTCTTGTTCCAAGCCATGACAGAATTAGCATTCAAGTGCATAGCACCTAAATAATTATTTACATTGTCATCATTTTTCAGACAAATCCTTCTCTCCTTTTCTAATGGTTTTGTATAATTAATTGAAATGTCATGAAATATAAAACTCGCTAGGAAAATTTTAGAACTTTTAGAACTCACATATTAAATCATGCTACTAAGTCATCACTATCAAGATTTGTGAGTCTCCTCTGTTGAAAGCCAAAAGTTATTTCAGCATCAGCATTGGGTTTATGTACTTCATTACACTGTAATTTGCTTTGTAATTTCTGTAGACTCGCAATTTTATTTAAAAGGCATTTCTGCAGGGAAGAATTACTGTCTGCATTGACTGAAAAACAAATGAAAGAAGGTACACAAGGCAGAAAAAACCAGCCAGTGCAGCAATACAGTTCAGATTCTCTCCTTGAGACCCTGGGGAGATGAGCAAATGTCTTAAAAACAGCCTTTTCAGAGGCTGGCAACTTGGGAGGCAATGTACAGTCCTCCTAGGGAGAAAAGAGTGGGAAAGCAGGATGAAAAGCAGGATGCTATTTCTTCTTCCTTTCTGCAGCTGAAGGATATGGAGAGAGAGGACTTGCACTTTATCACATTTATCAGAACTAATCCCAGCTCAGGATATTATACAGCCCTCTCACAGCTGCTTGAAGAATCATCTTCCCTCTCTTTCTGCTCTTGTAGCTCACCCAGTGATACAGCCAGGCCCTTCTGCTATTTCCGTCTCTTACTGCTCTGCCTGAAGTGTTTACACACACAAACAGCGTAGGGTTTGTGACCCGAGTTAACCAAACAGTTCTGCTTTAACCTAAGTGGTGTCTTTCAGCACTGAACCCTCTCCATGTTCTGCCACCCATTCTCATAGGAAAACAGCACTGAGAGTTTTTCATCCTTTTCTCTTCTTTTCTCCATTGAGTTCCTAGTTCCTTGCTTCAGACTCCAAGTCCTCAGAGCCACAAAACTGCTTTTTGCCCAGTCTCTGACTGCACTGTGCAAGTAGTCTCCACCCAGAGCTCTTAGGTACTACACATCACAAGCTACAACCAGTAATCCTAAACTGATGATACAAATCTGGTTCCCCCACTTCTTTCTGGAACAGAATTTCAAGCCTATTTCCCACAAAGAACCCTTATGCCACCCTGTCCTGGTTTAGGGCAAATTTGAGAGAGAACCTCCAAATGGGGATCTCCCCAGAAAAGCAAATTCAAGCAGCCTCTCCCCCAACTGGTTCAGAAAAAAGGATTTCCTTGGAGAAAAGTGGAAAAACCTGTTTATTTAACAGAAAAATAATAATATTAAACAATAAAACCTCTCGCTGTTTGATGAGATGGCAAATCCAGAAAAGTCCTTTTCATGTGGTGTTGCTCAGCTCGCTCAGATTCTTATCAGTCTCTCCGGCACTGAAAAGTGCCGAGGCCCAGGCCCGGGTGGGCCACAGGCATGAGCTCCCGGAGTTTGGCTGGTTTTTTTCAGTCCAGTGCAGGCTTGAAAAGAACCGAGAAAAAGGAGAAAAAAAAAGTCCAAGGAACTTCTCTGCTTTAGCTAGCTAAAAACTAACTAAAAGCAAAAAAAGAGCTCTGTCGCGCTGTCTGTCCATGCTGCAGACAACACAGTCCAGGAGCAGGATGCGGGGCAATGAGTATTTTTCAACACACACTGCACGCTTCTTCTTCTCCCCAATTCGCTCTCAGAGCCAGACTTAAAGGTGCAGAACTTAATATGTAACATAAACAAGCCAATTGGGGATATAAGCATCAAAAAGTCATCCCAGGACACACCCCAACATGTGTTAGTTGCCTATCGCACTGCTGTGCTATTTCCATCCCATCTTTCAGGGACCAGGACTAGAGACAAAATGATCAGTAAGCCACAAATGGCATGAAAGTGGCTGAGCCCAGTTACAACCAGTTAATTCTTTACCTAGCTTATATGCTGAGAGAGGAAGGTTAGAGTCAATACATGGATTGGCCTTTAAGTCTGTCTTTTAAGAACACTCAACTCTAAGTTCTTTGTAGCTCTTCAGCCCTTTGTGCAGACATTTTCATGAAACCTGGAACACCATGGAAGTCTTCTACTTCAGCCTTCTGGGGAAGGGCTGAGAATTTCATAGGGACACAACACTTTCATGAGATTGGCATTGGAATGTAGATCAGAAGGCAATTACTGAGTGGGACAAATTTTGCAGTTCAAGAACAGAAAGATGTGAAATAAAAGCCAAAGGAAGTCCAACATGGATAGCAAAGCCAGATCCTGTAAGTGAGGTGTGCATCATTCATGTGCAAGGATTATAGCACTCAGCTTTGCCCTCCTGCTTAACAAACTCCCTCTAAAATACGTACATGTCAACAGAAGGCTGCATTTCTCTTAGCTCAAAAACCTCTCTCCTTCCTTCATCTGTAATTAAGAACAGAATGATGACTGTGGACACATGTGACACAACCATCTTCCCCAAAGGCAGGTCACCCCTTGCTGCTTGATGATAACACAGGAACTTCAGCTTGCTCCTACTATTAACTATAAAATGTTTGAAGTTTTACTGGAACACAAAGCTACTAAGGTTATCATGACAATAAATGTCTTAGGTGTTCACACTAGTTAAGATTCCACTCATTCATTCAGAGACATCTATCTGATGTACCATCTTCTTTCTACTGTCACTACTAATTATTTCTGATTGATTAACTTTCTTTATTGAATGACTATTACACTAAATAAATAAGAAGAATTAGCCTAACGTCAAACTAAAGGAAAACTGCTCAGAATATTCACAGAGTCCTCGTAGAGGTAAGAGTGAACTTCGTTTATTGCTCTTATCAGTATGTTTTTATAGGGTTTTACAGGGTTCACCCAGCTTAAGTGAAACTACTGTTGGCTAAACTAACTTGATCAAGTGCATCTACTTTTACATGAATGGTTATATGTGTTATAAATGCAAAGGCAAATTTGGGTTAAATAAAAGAACAATTTATTATAAAACAATTTTTATAAAAAAATAAACAATGAGGAAAAACCACAATAAAATAAACAGCGCAGCGCTGGGTGGACAGGGGTCTATACCCAAAGGTATAGGTGTTCCCAAATCCACGAAGGAGGGTAGACTGTCCGGGGTTTTTATAGGGATTTTGTGTCCTGAGGCCAAATTCCAGGCAGGCACCATTCACCAAGGGTCCTTGATTGTTGGATGAATTGATTTCCTGGCGTTGGAGAATAGAGTCAAATAGACGTCCGGGCAGAGTCTCCTCATATGTAAAGAAGTTCTGAGTGTTCCTTGATTTCATTTTGGTTCAGGCCATCTGGATGGGATGGTTGGATCCGGGTTGGAGCTGATGGATATCTCGGCTGGACTTTTTTT
>NW_005087796.1:0-58146 GCF_000331425.1 Pseudopodoces humilis | reverse complement strand
TGAGGCCAAATTCCAGGCAGGCACCATTCACCAAGGGTCCTTGATTGTTGGATGAATTGATTTCCTGGCGTTGGAGAATAGAGTCAAATAGACGTCCGGGCAGAGTCTCCTCATATGTAAAGAAGTTCTGAGTGTTCCTTGATTTCATTTTGGTTCAGGCCATCTGGATGGGATGGTTGGATCCGGGTTGGAGCTGATGGATATCTCGGCTGGACTTTTTTTTTCTTTGTCTGCCTGATTGCTTCCCCAACAGTGGCCTGCAAGGCGGGGTGTTCAGGTCCGGTGATGAGTATCTCGTCCGAGCCCTTCCCTGTCAGCCTGATGGCCCATGTCCTGTTCATTCTTTTCCGTTGATGGGCGCCGGCTAGGATCGTTATCTCTCGAGTGGGAATTCGCGACTAGATCTGGGAAGGACTTGTGGGCCACACTGTACTTTATATTTTATATTATTATCGCTACAAATATATTTATTTAGATCTCTACGAATTTTTATAAGTTCATTTATCACATATGCAAATCTGCACACGCCTCTACGTCAATCTCTCCTCCTTCATTCTGCAGTTAGTACATCTTGCTTATCATCCTCTTTCTTGTTTACAACCTCACTGCTCTCCCTCATTCTTGTTATTCCAGGAGACTTCAAGGACACTGCCTCTGGGGCTGTAGGCTGGGTTGTGCAAACAGGCTTTGAATAAAATATTGTGTCCTTGGTCTGCTAGAATATTCTCTACATCAAACTATACTTTGAATATGAATCTGTAACAATTCTAAAACAAACTCAAAGGTAACATACTATTATAGAGAATTTAGGAGTGATTTTTTGTCAACTGTCATTCAGATTTCTGCAGTCTGAGTTCCTTATACCAAATTGGGAATGCATGTGGCCAATATATGTAACTTCTGATATAATGTACCATTATATGTTTTTTAAATATCCACTTCAAAACTTTAAGCCATGTAAAATTAATCAAAATTTGAAATTTCACTACAAATTCAAAATCAGATTTATCAATGTTTGGTATCTAATCTTAGCATCTAGTATTCTACTAACATTTTCAACAGTTCATAAAATTGAGCTCAAGAAGAAGAGAAAGCACTTAACTTTGTGCATTATACTAATGATACTAACAGTCCCACCAGGTTTTATTTAGAATTTATAGGTAAATTAACATGGTGTGTAAAAGTTGTCCTTAATAAGTAAAGAATGAGAATTAAGAAGCTCATCCAAAGGCCACTAGAGAAAGATCAACTTCAGTCAAATTTTATCCTAGTTTATAAATTAACTCCAAGACATGGTTTTATTTAAGGTACCGATTTGTAAACTGTAGAATAAGAAACTTGGGAGAATGAAGCATGTCCCTGAAGATCTGCATGTGGTAATTCCTCTTGTAGAGATCTATGTCTTTATTAAGTTTAGGGATTTTCATAGATGTCCTGTGGCTTCCACCAATACTGCCAGCTAAAGCTTCAGAGTTGAAAGCAGGCACCAAAGATTTCCATGCCTATTTCTGATACAAACATACCTACCTCACTTTCATAAAAAACACAGCAGCAGATTTCCAGCACTCCTTCCACATGACAGTGATGGAACAAGAAGCTCTGTTGCCATTCAATTATGGTATCTTCCGTTTCCCCTGTTGTCTTGAGTTGCAATGCAAGATGTAACCGAAAGTATGTATTCTATTACCATCTGTTGAAACCAGGTGGGGCAGGTTTTTTTTACCTCTTTCACAACCCATCCTCCCTCCATGGGGATATCTTCTGTTAATGGGCCATTAAGTCTCACTTTCCCCATGTGTAAAAAATCAAAGTGCGAGATTGTACACTTTTCTTTGACTAATTTTAAATTATAGTCCTGGATTCCGAGGGAGGACTCCTACCAGAATAGGCAGTAATTTCATCTTGTCATTATATGCCAGTTCTAACTACGTCTTGTGCTTTCAGAAACCCCTCTTCTTGCGCCTTACAGGCACAGCCATTAGCTGGGCGTTTTCTGAATAAGCCAGAACCATGCAGGTGAGAAGCACATTCCAAAGTCTATTTGTTAATCATCCCCTTTTTTTAATCACAGCTCTGAGGTGTCTTACTGTGTAGCTCCTTATTAATGTTGCTTTGGTGATGGAAAAATTATCCTATAGGATTCAGCTAATGAGAAAATTAATCTTTTAAATATTTTTCTCCTTGATACATATATATCAGTTTTATTTCCATTTGTACAGAAGCATCCTGATTTTTCTTCTGTTGATGTTGCTCCTTAAGCTTCTTACATTGTTGTGGCTGAAGAAAAATATACAGGGGAAATGACTGTTGGAATCCAAAACAAAAGCCTCTCTGAGTCCTTCAGAGAGAGAAAAGAAAATATATTAAGCCATAGATATGAAGTAAGAGTGCAAGTTCTAGTTTTAAGTAGGTAAAAATATAGATTAAGTGCCTTAAGAGTTTGTGTTAGCTAGTGAAAAGCCTTATTACCCAGTTTAAAGTTCACAGATTCAATAGCCCCAGACACAATGAAAACATAGTAAGAACATAGCTTACATTTCTAGATAGAACAGATAGAACTGTATATGTAAGCAAATAATGCTCTATACATAGGATTTAGGTAAGCTTTCACATATTAGAATTAAGCCTAGATTGGTGCAGAAAGTTTTGTTTTAGAATCATGTTTTTAGCTGATTGGATGATTTATTAATTTAATCCCCTGTATTGGAGACACACAGACACAAACATACCCCCACACTCACACCCACACTCACACACTCCCACACACACACACACCCACCCAGAGAAGAACAGAAGTACCATCATCATCACCAACTGCTTCTGTGGCCTGGGACAACAGAACTCCACTCCAAGAAGCTGCTGCCCAGGACATTGGGACTTTATACCAGATAGCTGCTGCTCAGAATTTGGGACTTTATGCCAAAAGCTTTCAGCAAGGACTTGAACTCTCTGAACTCTTTACCTTTGAGAGATATACTTTTATACAATAAATAGCTTTCTACCAACCAACAACTGCTCATGTCTCTTTGAGACCTGGAAAATGCCTTGAATCCCCATTGAAGTGTCAACAAATGTCAACATATGAATTTTACAAATGCAACACATAAAGGAGAGGACTATAAAGCTGTCTTTCCTCTTGTGTAATTGCTTATTGTGGCATATGAATTTAGATGTTCACTACTCCTGGATGTAACTCAAAAAGGTAAAGCATGTTATTGAGGGCCACCAGCTATTCACCACTCTTCACAGAAGTAATTGTGAACGCTGTTCATTTCTATTATTAACACACCTTTTATAGGGTTCTACAGGGTCTACGGGCAGAGCAAGCTACAATTGGCTAACACACACAGTTTACATTTTTTCTCCTACACACAAGAATATTGTTTTGCTTTACTCTCTCTTCTGCAGGCAAGTTTCAAGGATTTTAGCCCTTAATAGCACGACTTATTTCAAAGGCTGGTTTGTGCATACAGGCCTTTACTAATATATAAAATATATCAACAATTCCCCCTTTCTCTTTTTGCACAAACCAGGCTTTGGATAAGATAACACACAACTTAGACTGACATCCCGATTAACATTATAAGTAAAGTCTGTCCCCCTTCTAGCACAAGAGACCTCAACCATCCAGTGATGCCCCAGCTGGCAAACCAACTTCCAGTGGGGTCACTATCTTCTTTCAGGGCATGCAACCCATCCTGCAGCTGTTGTAGTTGCTTATGGATGGAAACTGAATGATCAGTAAGATTCAAGCAGCACATGCCTTCAAACTCCTCACAACCATGTCCTTGTGCTAAGAGCAAAAAGTCAATTGCAGCTCGATTTCATAAGACTGCATGACATACACTACTCACATCGGCTGAAAGCTCACTTAACATTTTGGATGTTAAATTCAATTCTTCCTTGGTCTAACAAGCGAGCCTTTTTAGAGTTGCTAGGCTTTAATTCATTCAGGCTTTGCTTTGACTGTTTGATGTTTTTCATTTTGCTAGCTACATTCAACAATTTATGTAAGCTTGGGTGGAACAAAGTTAGTTTCTCAAGATAACAGGGTCCTCTGTGGATTAGCAGGAATCTAATTCCGTGCTCTATCTCCACAGATTAGGAATATGGAATTAGGTAATCGCTTTGGTAATTGTCCTGTGAGATTGCACCACAAATAACAGCTTTACTTTCAATGGCAGTAACAAGATTAGCTATAGGGTTGACAGCAGCTCAGTGCTACATTACTTTGTTAGAATAACTTTTTGTCAGGGGTTCAAACATTATTCATCCACCTGAGGTATTGGTGGAACTTAGCAAATCTAATTCTTCTGAGGATTGTAACATTGAGAACTTCAGTAATTTTTGCTTGCCAACAGGCTTCAAGTTGTCTTAATGTGAAGCCAACAGTGCGACTGCACTCTTGCAACATTGCCAATTGATTCAGTCGAGTCTCATTACTAATTAAACCTTTAAATGCTGGAGGATCCCATTCAGGGATTCCTACGAGACAGGTGCGAAAGGATCTCCAGGGGTGGCTAGGCTTAGACACATTGACCTTTGGCCAGTTCAGTGTGCCAGAGTGACCCATATGTTCTGTCGCTTTTGGATGTTAGTTAGCAGACAGTTGGGACTATACACAACACAATTACCATAAGCAGTTTGTTCCATGTAAATGACACTATACTTACAAACTCACAGCTAAAACTTCAATCGTTAAATGAACTTTCAAAGATGCTTACACTACCTCTTGAAGGGGGAATACTTATACTTTATACTAACATAACAATTACTACACAGGCTGAACTCTTTATCTTAAACTATTATCTAACTACCTCCAACACACGTGCTCTGGTATACATGCAGTCCAAGCGGGAAAGCAATTTGCTGAAAGGGCAAACACAACTACAATTTGCTTCATATATAGCTAGATGGAGTCTCTACACTCTTCCCAGATCTTCTACAGAATTTCTCTAACACAATTCAGTCCTGGAACGTTCACTGCTCCCGTGATGTCAGCTGGCAGTTGATCGGTGACTGAGGGCTTTGATGTTCAAGTTGTTCTTCAGATCCTTCTAAATCTTAAAACAAAGGATAACTGAAAAATTGATAGAGACACAACATCATAATAACAACATAAAAGTTCTGTTGGCAACTGTCTGTGTAGTGTTCAGACACAACTGTGTCCTGACAGGTCCACTTCTGATCCATGTCTGGAGTACCAAGGCTGTATGGTGACTTCTCTGTTCACTGGATCTCATGTGTTCAGAGGCACATAGTCTGGTCAGATGGACAGGTGACCTTTCTGAACCTGCCAACAAAACACAGACACTTCTCTCCTTGAAGTTAATGAATTACACTAATTAAATGCTTTTAGGGCATCAATCTCCCCCGTTTTCTTAAAAAAAAATAAAAATGAGATGTACTTCTGTTATAAATATCAACATCAACACAAAACCATATACACAATTAATAAGAACTTATACCAGTTAAAATCAATCAAATCATAAACATTATTAATAACATATATAATATAAAACTACTATTAATTACTAAAACACTGCACCAGGATCCCATAGTTAGCAAACAAACAGAAACAAAAAAAATCAGTGAAGGATTGGATAACCACCTCCGGAAATGATTTTCCAAGTCCACTTCAAAATTGATCCAGCTGTCATATTAATATGGTCAAATTGCTGAGTCAAAAAGTGACTCAAAATACTCTTTTGGTACAGAAAACATCTGGATCTGTTGGCAAACATTCTGTCCATGTAAAGTCAAAGCTTGGCCAGGGCCTTAGGCTTTAAACTGGAAAGATACCTCATAACTAATTTCTAAAACAAGGTTCTCAATAGTAGCAGCTATGAGATGTTTACAGCACAGCAAACTGTTAAAATGCATTTGTACAAGGCAAATTATCAGAAGCCTTAGGTACCAGACCAATTAAACCATTCAGCAGTTGGTTTAATCTGAATTTTCTCTCATGGCAGCTGACTTTCAGCAATGGTACATTTTCTTGAAATTCTGGAAACACTGAAAAATAAGAAAGCTATAACAAACAAAACCTGCAGAGATTGCAACAACCAATAGAACTCCCAGTGAAGTCACAGAGTGACTGAAGAGTGTCACAGACTTCATTCACTTCTATCCACAAGCAGGTGTTCATCAGTGTTCTATCACAGCTGTTTCAGTTGTGCCTGTCTTCATATCTCTAGGAAAATAACTATATTTTGCAGTTTAGACAAGTCTCTCCAATAAAACATAAAACAATTTAAATTAAACAATATTTAAAGCTAACAATAATTATTTATGAAAAAAGGAAATAACAAACTTAACCTTAAAAGAATATCTAAGTTATACAACTTAAAAACATTCAAGCCTAAACATAATAAAACTTGACTATTCTTAATTCTATTAACAGTTAATCTATACTAAATAAAAACATACCTTAATCTTATTCTGTTACTATAAAAAGCAGCTAAAAGTTTGATATATACCTTTCAAACACAATATAACAATAACATGGATTCACTATAAAGATTATAAAAATATAACAAATACATCACAATTCTATGTCATCTAGCTTTGAGAATAACTCACAATAACTGCAAATATTACTAAAAATACTTATTCATAACAGGAATTTACCTAGTATATGCTTAAGTTCATTAGGATTTTAAAGTGCAGTTTTTCTAGAGAAAAACCACAACAACACAGGATTTGGCAGGTTGCCATTTAGCTTTTGTAGCACTTTTCAAGAACATCAAGTCCAATTTTTAAACTAAAACCCGAAATCCAAATTGGTGTATATGCAGTTATATGTGTTTTATATAACAAAAGGGCTCACATTAAAATTACCTTATTAAAATTGTGGAAAAAACAAGCAAATGGATAATATATACTTTAACTTAACTTTGTCTTGTACAGTAAAGTTCTCTTAACTAATTATTTTTTAAACCACAAATCTCTTCTGTAGATAACATTAATTGGAAGGTTTTCTTAGAAGCTGTAAATCACACCATATTTTAACCTTAGGTTCTAAAACCAATTATTGCAGGGCAACTTCTGTTAAACACTTTTTCTCTCTCCTTTTTTTGGTTTTTTTTTTAAACTTTCAAAGAACCACAATAATTTCTCCAGTAAAACTCTAAAAACTGCAATTGCGTAAACTCATAATTACTTAAAACACAAACTTAACTCTAAAAGGGTATATAGAAACATTTTGAAAACCCAATAAATCATGACTTTGTAACAAACTGGGTATTATCCCGGTGCTTTTTCTTAGAGAGGGAGCAGGGGGGTGGACTGCCCACCCTGCTGCTGCTGCTGCAGCTCTGCTCTTATCTTTCTTCACATTCTCTGCATACTCTCGCAGAGAGGAAAAACGGAGAGAAAGAAAAAAACCTCACAAAGTTAACTTTAGCAAATGCAGTTTTTTCTCTCAATCTCTCTTGTTGTTCGCCAATAGAGGAAAAAAGGGCACGATTTTACAAAAGCAGGCGATGTTACACGAAAAGTCTCTCAGGGCCAGGTGCTAACAACAGCGATCATTGCAGCTTATCAGCGTGGCCTTAGAACTTTTCTTGCACTGCTTCTACCCCCAGGGTGCCTTTGTTCTCTGCACCCACCTCAGTGCTCCCCCATGTCCCCCTGGTTCGGGTGGAAACCAATCTAAATTTGGCTTCTTCCAGGGTAGTAAAGATGGAACTTAAGTAAGATTGTAGTGTTAAAAGTGACTCCAAAAATGAAGCAAATATTTCTGGATGTATCACATCCTTCCATAACTGAACAGATTCTGTTCGTTGTCTCAGCGTTCGCTGTGGAACTTCTTTCTCATTATTTTCTTCTCTTTGACTCTCCCTCCCTCTCTCCAAGGGCAGCATAGATAGGAGTGCTTGCCCAGCAGTGGGAGGTAAAGGCATCTGCTGCTGTGACGCAGGTAGAATTACGGGGCTCACAGCCTCAGCATATCTCACTTTTCTGTTTTTTTTAAGGTATTAATTACAATCTGCCAAGTTCGACCGAGAGACACGGTGTCCTTGCTCTTTTCCATGATTGCCGTTTCCCATATCAGAACCGACATATCAGTCCGTTCTTCCACTGCAAAGAGCAGTGGGAGCACTACTAAATGCCCGTGATAATTAGCCCATATAATGAGCATATCCAGGTCCTTTTCCCTGGCTGCTCCGCCTCGTTTAACGAGGCTGCAGAGAAGCAGTTTCCGCTGCCGCGAATTCCACATCCATGCTAACGGCCCGTGGCAGGGGGGAAGGTTGCTACCCTTCTACAGCCCCCCCTCCTTCGGACTCCCCCAGCGACTCGCCCCCGTTGATTCACGAGCCGCCTATCTGGTACCAATCCAAGGCAGCATCTATCTGCACTCAGATCCGCTCCACCAACCTTGGTCCAAGGCTCCGTCCCGCAATGCGTGGATCCACGGAAGCCCCCCTGCCTGCAGGGTGTCCTGTTCAAGCGCCAAATACTGAGAGGCCACCAGCTATTCACCACTCTTCACAGAAGTAATCATGAACGCCATTTATTTCTATCTTTAGCACACCTTTTATAGGGTTCTACAGGGTCTGCGGGCAGAGCAAGCTACTATTGGCTAACACACAGTTTCCATTTTTTCTCCTACACACAAGAATATTGTTTTGCTTTACTCTCTCTTCTGCAGGCAAGTTTCAAGGATTTTAGCCCTTAATATCACAACTTATTTCAAAGGCTGGTTTGTGCATACAGGCCTTTACTAATATATAAAATATATCAACAGCATGGCACTTAGGTAATTTCTTTTTATCTTTTGCAAATCAAGTGAGTTTTCCTAATATATCATGCCAAAATTAAAAACTCAAAGAGAGAGAAAAAAGAATAATATACCCATGTATTTCAGTAGCAAATTTTCATGACTTGCCACTTGACGAAGTGGGCCTGTGGACATGATTTCTGCATCTGAGAGAATTTCAAGCTCTCAGGGGCTGATTGTTCCCAAGGGAAAGTCTTTGGGAACTTTTTCTCTCAAGGACTGTTTGTGTAAATAAGGTTTTACTTTCCCAAAACAAGACACAGATGTTCTGAGAGTGTCTTCTCTCTTGTCCCACCAATGGGATGAGGGAAGTGTTGTTCATTCGACCAATCAGGGTGACCTATGTTGGAACACCTTATAAAAGGGTTGACAAAACCCCAAAATAAAGGCTTTTCTGCCTCATGAAAAAAACTCTGCTGTGTGTGTGTGTTTTCTCAGAACCCTTTGCTCTATACTTTGTGTCCTCTTGGAACAAGGCCCCAGACCAGATTATCCTGATGTTACCTCAGTATGAGGACCCACATCTCTTGGTTGATAGCTCCACCAGATACAGGCTGCAGATTCCTGTGTTTATCATCTTTTTTAAATATCAGGGAGCTTTGACTGGTTTAGATGGGTATTGTGCTTTAGGAATGGAGCTCCTCAATGAAGTCTCCCACCAAGACTCTTCAAACTTGCCGCCACTCTCTCACTTCCCCACTTTCCCTTCCCCATCCCTTGTGGTGGCTAGAGAGGGGAACTGGATGCACAAGAGGTAAAGATCACAGAACAATTTACTGGAAAGAGCAATGTGATACAAAAAAAAAAAAAAGAAAACAAAAACAGTAATAGGAACGATACTAATGACAGAGGGTACAAAAAAGAAACTATTCACATGGACTTTGACAACAGACACCTGACTGCTCCTGTAAGAGACAGTCTGAAGTTTCCTTCATTTGCCTCACAACTGTCACAAGGACAGAGACTAAGACTCTGAAGACCCCAAGGGACTTTGCACAGGGATTCTGGCCTGGTTGAGGTGGATGCTTTCCAAGTGATTGTTTGCAGGTGTGCTTGCTGTGCCGCCATGGCACGCTGTCTTCTTTCCTGCTGGTGAGCAGGGACTTGTGAAGAGCAGCCTGCTCTGCACCTCACACCTGCTTGCTTTCCAGGGTAATGGGTCTCACCACAATAGCCTATGAATTTCCCCACCTCTTGGCCAGCTGCCCCTTGCTTTGAAACAGATTATAAAAGTGATTTTTCTAAGTTACTTTCTTTGAGAGATCTCCCCAGGGAAGAAGACACCGGCTACCCTGTCTTGTCCATTGGTAGCTATAACCCCCTCTTCTTTCTCTCTCTACTTTGTCTCTTTATCCCTCTCTCTCTCTCTCTCTCTCTCTCTCTCCTCATCTATCGCATAACCCATGTTGCTGGCATTAAAATAAAGGTGCATTGCTGTTGTGATTTAAACTGAAATCCCTTTGCATTCTTTTTGCACTCTGAGATCAAACGAACCTCTCACGACTCCCGCTTGTGTTACCAGATCGTGACAGCTCTCTACACCATGTTTCCAAGACTACGAGTTAACTCCTTCTCCTCAGAACAGAATCCCTTTCCCCTGCCCCCGGCAATGACATGAGGTGGTAGAGAATAACCTTCCGGTCCTGGCCATGCCCCTCCTGGCTACTGCAAAATATTAACCCTGTTCTGGCTGGAACCAGAACAGATGGGTCTGCAGGGAACTGCCCCCTCAGCAACAGCACACTTCAGAATTACTTAAAAGCATCACAGAGAAAGAAGATAGTCTGCAAATTCCAACAAAGCCTGACCACAGCTGCAAGAAAAATCAGCAGAAATCTCTAAGAGATACAATCTTCCTCTGAATTGGGTTACCATAGTGCTGTATTGCATTTTGGTACGAGGAATGGTTTCTCCCTGTTGTCTGCCCTCTGGATCGGTGGTGTGTTGGTTCCTTCCCCCTCACTCCTCCCCTACGGTTTTTCCCCATTGGCTGTAACCTGCGTTTCCCCACCCCCTTTCCCTCTGTTCAAAAGTTCAGTGAGAGACACTCTTACCCTCTTTTTCTGCCCTGGACTCACTCGGATTAAAGCTGGGACACTGTCCTGGGAAGAGAGAGACTCCTTGGTCTTCTATCTTTTGTCCTTGCTAAATCCCCTCTCCCCCCCCGGTGGACTGCAGCTACTCGAGCAACTTCCTGGGGGTGAGAGCAGTAGGATATTAACATCATACCAAATAATTTTTCTCCTGTCAAGCAGCTTTTCACCACCATACTGTAAGCCCAGTCAGTATTCACAGCATGACAGCCACATCACACTCTCCCAAAAAAACTGGACTGGGTAATGTGGCAGAGGCAAAACAGGAATATCTGCCCAGTGACAATTACTGATAGAATTTCTCTCCCCACAACATGTGTTCTCCGTGACCCTTTTCTGGCCACATTGGTCAAGAGACCATGTTGGGGTTTTTCTTGTGCTGAAGAACACTTTTGGGTGCAGCACAGCAAACAGCCTTATTTGCCCATATAGAGGTCACTCCATCCCAGCACACCCATCTCTGGCCTAAGCCACCAACACAGTTCTTTCTGCAGTCCAAGAGAGAAATACACATAATTAGTGTGGATAATTCACTTTGTCTCACACAAGCACACTTAACAATGGGATAAAGTCGCTCTAGAGTTATATCTTCCTCCCTCAACAGTAACATTTCTCAACTTCCAACATGGTTATTAGGGCCATAAAAACACTTTTGATAGAACAAGGCATGTGTTAATAGCCTGTGTTTTGATAAGCAAATCAGGAAAGGAAGGAACATTAAATTCTTTCAACTTACATGTAACTACCCAAAGCACTTTTTAAAAAAATCACTACAAAAGGCCCATTTTGATGACACACTTCCAGGTACTCTTACATTTAGTTTCATAAGGTATCTCAACTGTCATTTATCACTGAACAATAATCTACCTTTCTCCTGTTTCACACTTTCACTCCTGAGCATCACCTCTGAATGTAGCTTTCTGGAAGTAAAGAAATCGAGATTGGTGAGGCTGGAGCACATTTCACATAACCCTTTTTCCCTCTGGACTCTTGATGGCACACCAGTTGCATAAAAGTTTGTAAAGCAAGTCTGGATCAGGTTACACAGTCTTGGTAGGGAGGCCAATTCCTGGACCACTTTTTAGCCAAGCAAAGTATCTCATCCCTTGCACTACTGCTCAAGCTCTCCTGCTCTCTACCACACATTACACAGATGGAAGGAGCTTTGTGCTCTGCTTCCCATCTGCTCCCCAGTTGTGTACACTGGATGCATATTGTGGGAACACATACTTATTCCAGACCCTTAAATATATGTAAGGGTGCAAGATACACCCACTCAGACTCAGTTCCAGTTTTATCCTCTAAAATGTATAGTCAAGGAAATCACACTGCCTTTAGGCACTGTTGGGATTACCAAGACAGGGATATGACTGAGAGACATTGTAAAAGATGTTTTATTGCATTATCAGTCTCATAAGAGGGTGAGACATTAAAGATGTTACGTCCAACACCATCACATCAGAAGCTGCCTTAATACTAGCTAAAATGCTTTTATAAATTTCTTAGCCAATCGACTACTTCCACAAAACTTGCTAGTAACTTTTTACACCAGTCATTAACTGTTTTGCATTACATGACTCTACCGCATGTGCATAACACAAGACGTCTTTTCTTATCCAATCATATAACACTACACAAACCTACATCTTAAGCTTCCTACTAACTATAACAAGCTCTATTGCTAAATTTTAAATTTTTTCTACTCTCTTGTTCAACATATTTTTTCATTTACATAAAGCAAATTTCTTCTTAAACCATAAACTCACATTTTTGCTTCATGTCTGTAACCTTTCTGCTCCAAATCTCCAAGCTTTTTCCAAGGTCTTAGGTCAAACTTTGTATTCATTTCTATCTTTGAGCCTGTACACACAAGGTTCTGGGAGCCTTCTGTGCCTCCATTTCCCACAAGGCATCAGTTTTATTCTGTTTTCAAACAATGAGCAGACTTCAGCCAACTGGCAGAATATGACAACTTTTTCTGACATTAGTAATTCCAGTTCTGATACTGACACAGAGACAGCTGAAAGGGGTGATGCCCTATTATTGCCTCTCATTCTGCCAACAGATTCAAGATTATGACGTAGTTACTTCTCATTCCAATTTTCAAAATTTCCTATCTGGACTTTAACAAGGAATGTTAATATGATAGAAGATCATACACTGTGCATTAGGTTAGGTTTACAATCAATTCTAAAATGTGAAACTTAAAATGAAAAGAACAATCCAAAATCTCTCTTATTAAAAATGTGTGGATATATTGTCTTGTGAAGGAATTCTGTTCTTGCCTGAATGTTTATAGCCCTCTTGTTCCCCTTTTAAGCCAGTGATTTGTCTCAGAAGAAAACTGACCTTTCATCTACCAGAAGACTTGGAAGCTTAGCTCTTCTGACAGTTCTTTGAGGGAGGTGCTCTCATGTTGACTTTGTCTTTTGAAGTTTATCTTCATGCCCCTTCATTTTTAAGACAGATTTTAAAGATAAAGGTGCAAACAAGGAAAAGTTGCAGTCATTGTGATGTCTTGATATAAAGAGGTCAAAATTCATCTTATTAGCAATGAAAGTGAGAAGTTAGCATAGTCAACTTTTGATAGTCAACCGCTCCCACAAAAAGCTAGTGTCAGACATATTTAAAAAACAAAACCATATAAAAATAAATAAACAAAGCCCTACAACAAATTGATCTCATACATGAAGACCTACTAACTATTAAATTAGGACATATACATTTCAAAAAATATTTAATTCCCAGAAGTAAGGTTGTTGCAGCTGGGTCTTGAGGTCTGTCCAGCCCCCGGTTCTGCCGGCAACAAACTTAGATAGACATCCTGGGAAAGGTTCCAGGCCAGGGGGTTCCAGGTAGTTCCAGCAAGGGGTAGCCCTTAGAAGCGTGGCCTGAAGTTTCAAGTGAACAGCTCTTTTAGAAGCAATTTCTGCTCTTGCAGTGATCAGCTCAGATCAGCTCAGCCAGCTCTGTTCAAGGGTTACCCCAGCTGTGCATAGGCAAGAGATGGGAAGACCATGTGGCATTCCACAGAGTCCTTCAATGCAGGCTTCAGTGAAGGGGGCCAATGATGACCTACCCTGATCTGGGCAAAAGCCAGAATAGGGAAGGGAAGAATTGGGAAGGAGGCCAATGGTTTGAGACCAAGATAAGATGACCAACAGTTAGCAGGGAGATAACATAGGGTCCTGGAGCAGGAAGGGGTCCATAGCATAGTCACCATGACTAGGTGGTTTTGTCTTATCTTAGGGTGCAGATCTCCAGAGAGGAAGCCTGTCACAGGACTGCGCTTCCTCCACATAAGGTCAAGTATTTTTTCTACCAAATTATATATGCAGTACCATTTCTAACCAAGGGGAGAAGTGCTAGCAGCTTTCTGATAGTGCAATACCAACACATTATTTTGGGTAAGACACAGGCTTTGACAATTCTTTAGCCAAATCTTGGGTTGGTTCCCCATTCCCTCATCCAGTTACAATGCAATATTGCACCTTTTCTAAATGTTATGTTCTGAAGTCTTTTGTAGAAATATCCATGAAGTGGAGGTAAGATCAATGTTGAAAACTTTGAAACTCATCTGTTGCTTTCTCTTGCTTCTCACTTTTCTCATAGGGATAATATCCCTCTTCCTAGCAACACTGATTTGTGGTTTAGCAGCCAATCAAAAGCATTAGACTTCAAACAGAAAATAATCTGTTCATTTTATGCTGCAGAATTGTCTTCTGCTCCTATGAAGAATTCCTCCAAGCTCATGGGGCTCCCATCATCTCCTCTGTCCAGACTGTTGTCTCTGTTTACTAACATCCATTATTATATCAGCAGGTTGATAGCATTTTTTAATCCATTTACCTTTGGAATTACCTTCTAGGCTGAAAACTTTTGAGCTTTACCTAGCATCATACCTATGACGATTCCAGGGGTATTTTGGATTTGCTGCCACCTTTAGAAATTCAAACAACTGCCCACTATCATCTCTGTTGCTGAATGACTGCACCTTAGGAGACTGTCAGTGGTCAGGTGAGGGTTTTTTATCTTCTCTGAGCATCTCAAAACTTTTTATCAAAAACTCAGTTTTCCTCATATAGTAAGACTGAGTTTTCAGTCTTATATGAGTTGCAAAAGCTCCCAAGTTTCACCTTTCTTTTCATACTCATCACATGAAAGCATTTATCTAATTTTTCATTTTTATTGAGACCATAGTTCCCCTTAAATGTCTGTACTATACTTTTATAATTACTGTCTCTGAGTCATCAGAAAAGAGTAAAAAGAAAAAATCAGCAAGTGTGAAACACAGGACTTCTTCCAAACATCTCCCTTCTTGCTGAAACACAACATTCACAGACAGAAGATGAAGCAGTTTCCAAAAAGATTTGGATCTGGTGGGGCTTTTAACAGCTTTGCTTTTTCAGTTTTCAGAATGTTCTGAAATGAAGAAAGTCTATTACATTGAGTTTTTTTTTTCATTCAGCAATTATTTGATCAGCACTGCATAGAGGCTGTCTTACAGTGACTTCTACTGAATCCTGCAAGAGCACTTTACAAACCCAGCTCCCCAGTAAAAAGCCATCTGTTGGCATTGTCCCAAGATGCTTTGAGACCTTGGCTTCCATTAAAATGCTTAAAGAGAGGCTAAGTGACAGTTTATATATCTTCCAATGGTTTTGGAATATTAGAGATAACAGGAATAAGAGATTGTCATGAGTGTTTATAATTAGCTGAAGCTCACAAAAAGGGGCATTTGCCCCATTTGAGCCATGACAGCAGTTATAGGGTTTGAATCGAACACTATCAAACCATGGGACAGGTTCCACATTTAATTTTCATTCCTGATTCATCTTGCACAACTGTTGGATGAGAGAGGAAGAAGAGGTCTGGAAAACTGCATGCATTGCAGGTCTAGCTGCACCTGCTCCTCTCTGTGAGCATAAGTTTAGCCCTATAAGCTAAAAATAATAAAAAAGATACCTCTAATGTCTGAGTCTTTTATATGCAACTATTAATTTGCAAATGTATTGCAAATTAGGCCTGTCAAAAGGGGCATTTTTCTGTTACTGCCTTTCATTTAAGCCAGTGTCCTTGAAAGGGTCTAATCACATGTGCCCAGGACAGCACATATATTGGGAAGGATAAACACTTTTCTGAAGAAAGAACAACGATCAGGACCAGCTCTGGTTCTGGGGCTATTTTCTCTGTTTTGCAATGTTTTGGGTTTTATAACATTTTGCACACTTAAACATGCACAGCCAATTATACTCAATTTATCTAATCCTGTGCTACAGATTTCCAAACAGGTCATGTTCATCCCTTCAGTTTTGTTAATATATCATTTTGGTTGTATGAAGATGCCTGCCAAAATAAAGAAGATTCATGAGTGTGAGTTGCCAGCATTTATAATTTGCAGGATCAAGGTGTTACAAGCACAAACCACCTCTCTCAAAGAGAGAGCTGGCAAACTGTCACTGTAGTGCACCTCTGCAGGAATGACAGAGACAAAAAAAAAAAAAAAAAAGAAGCAGTACATATAACATTCCTGCTTTGTGAGCCCCTACCTTTAGCATTATATTTTCAATCTTTGCTCTTGAAGCTGTAGGCAATGCTAACAGGTAGGGGAATTCCTATAAAAACAGGCTAAGAGAGATGGGGGAGTTGAGCCTGGAGAAGAGAAGGTTCTGTGGGGTGCCTCAAGGGGCTTGAAAAGAGCTGGAGAAAGGCCAGGGACAAGGCATGGAGGGACAAAGGGGAATGGCTTCCCACTGCCAGAGGGCAGGGCTAAATGGGATACTGGGAAGGAATTCTTCCCTGTGAAGGTAGGGAGGCTTGCCCAGAGAAGTTGTGGCTGCCCCTGGGTCCCTGGAAGTGTTCAAGGCCAGGTTGGATGGGGCTTGGAGCAACTTGGAATAGTGGAAGGTGTCCCTGCTCATGACAGGGGATGGGACAAGATGGTCTTTAAGGTCCCTTCCAAGCCAAAGCATTCCATGATTCCATAACACAAATTATGTTATTCCCTTTCTTTCCTTGTGCCAGTCCAGTTATATCCATCCTACTTTCAAACAACTTGTATGGACCTTGGACACAGCACTACTGTGAAGGTACTGGACTATCATGAAAAATATTTCCTTGCATAAATATTCCCTAAGAGCTTTGTAGGAAGTTGCACAGCCATGCATCCTCCCTTACATCACAGCATTTGTCCCATCTGTTCAAGCACCATCCTGTCTCCAGCCTGGGTGCTGGCCCATTTTGCAGGTTGTAAGCAGGTAACTGAACCTCCTGGTCTCCAGGATTCAAGTTCACTGTTTGATGGTTCATGGTGGGTAAAGCACAAATGCATTTCCACTGTAACACTGAGCATTAATAACCCATAAATAAACTGTAATATTGAGAGCAGGAACAGCTTGTCAGAGGGATACATTTTTTCTACCATACCACACAGAGCACGGAAAGACACATCAAGTCTTCACAACCTGCAGTAGGAAGTTCAGTTTGTCTCCAAGCAGACAGCGCCAACTTGCCAAACATACCAAATTCACGGAGGACAACCCCTCTGTGAGCCACTGTTGTGGTTTAGGAATGGCACTCCCCAGTTTAGTGCTCCCACTGAGACTCTCGAAACCACACTACTGCTCACTCTGGCATGAGATGGATGGTATGGAATAAGGGGTGGATAATGTCCAGCAGCTGGAGAATACAACTTGTGCATATTGCACCACTGTAGCCAGACACAGACTCACCACACAGCATCTCAGGTGAGAGGTGTCTCACTGGCTCAGGTGAGGTGTCCCACTCACCTGGAACCAGAAGCAACCAGAAAAATTCTCCCTTACAACCATCAAGGCTAATTCTCTTACAGTGAGTAACATTTGTGGGCAGACCAAGCTGGCATTTGATGTTTTAGAACACAAGCAGTGTGGTATGGCCTGCCTCAGTGCTGCTCTTTTTCAGGGATTGCCCCACAGAAGCAAGAACTGCTGCTTTTTATGTCCTTTTCTTTTAAAACTCCTAATTTCGCACCACCATGTGGGTACAGTAGACATGGCAGAATCTCTTCACACAGAATCCCTGTTCTCAAGGCTTATTATTTTAATATAAGATTGATATGCACAACCCTTTTTCTAGTGAGTAGTGATAAATAATCCCAACTAGATACTTAATATGAGAGTATTTGCCCTTCACTTATAATTGTCCTTTTCCACTCATAAAGGGAGAAGTTTTTGTCTCTCTTATATATTTACTTATATATTTATATTATATATTTACTTATATATTTACCATGTTGAAATTTCTATGGCTATATGACATTTTATTCTAATAACTTTCTCTTCCAATTATTTTTTATTGGCTGTGATTTTGTGTCTTTTATTAGAGATGCAGAAGCCATCTGCCAAAAATACAACCCCTGCTGCAGAAGCGTTTTGTCAACAGCTTCATCTAAATATCTGAGCACTTTGGGTTGCTTAAGGTCATTATTCAAACTGAGAACCACTAGCATTTCCTTATTATTTGCTCTCAAATATTCTTTATCTATTCCCACATTTTGCTCTGTTGCTCACAGTCTCCCCCTGACTTGCAGTGTTAGTGGTTACAGAATTGTTACTTCTAATTGAACCCATTAACTTCCCAGACTACTTTGTCACACTCATTGCATGCAACACCGGAACCGGATGGGCCAGGAGTGTGGCAATAAAACAATTGGGATAGGAACAACAAGGTTATCTGAAAAGAAAAGGGCTTTAATAAGCAAAACAACAAACAACAGAAACACCACACCATAAAAGATGAACCTCGAGGACCTGGAGGCAGGGCAACGATATATAAGGGATCATCTGAGAGCAGGGAACCAATGAACTGGGAGAATTACAAACATAACCATATATGTTAAGCACCATCAACCTGTCATCAGCAAGAACTTGGAACGTAACCTTATATGTAACTATCTTATCTACATAACCACTCCCATAATCTAACTCTTCTGTCCTAACCTAACAAGATGTTTCCCATGGCCTAAGATTGATGCTATCTGAGTAAGCCGGTGGGGTCACTTCATTGTCCATCCTGTCCAGACCCATTCCAACACTACTTTTACTCTTCACTACTTCAGGTTAATTTGCAGACCCTTTTGCAGCCTTTTGAAGCTGCATTGGTTGTATTATTCCAAGCGGTAGGCTCTTTTTCTGAGACTGCATACCAGTTCCTTTAACTCCATTATCCAGTTCTTTTCCCCTTTCTAGCACTCTGTCTTTGGTGTCAGCAGGATGCTAAATCTTACTTCTTTGGCTATTCAGATGACTGCAGCTGGGCATTGTCACTTCCCTACTCAGTAAATGCTTATTGTTCCTCAATAGCTCCTTGCTACTCAGCAAAGCAATAATTTTGCAGCTGCTGTTTTCATCCCATCATCTGTTTCTTTCATCTTGCCAGTTCTTGGGGTAAAGAGAAAAGTTTTTGTCTTAGTTTCTTTTCCACAGTCATTTGTGTTGGAAAAACTTTAGGTTTCTACAAAAAGATATTCCAAAACACCTTATCAAAACAGCTCTTTGATACTCTGCATAGTTTGAAATTTCCAAAGTCACTCTTTCTATCAAGTACTTTGGGTTTAATTTGGGCAGGATTATGATGGATGCATACCATTAAGGTCTCTGGAGGATAAAAAGGAAACGGAATAAATGTTTTTGGTCCTTCTCTTCTGATGGCTATCTGTAGATATATTTTATACATTAGTAAAGACCTGTCTGCACAAACAATTCTTTGAAACAAGTCGTGATATTAAAGGCTAAAGTCCTTGAAACCTTCCTGCAGAAGAGAGAGTAAAGCAAAACAATATTCTTGTGTATAAGAGAAAAAATGTAAACCTATGTGCATTAGCGAATGGTCACTTGCTTAGCCCGCGGACCCTGTAGAACCCTATAAAAGGTGTGCTAAAGATAGAAATAAACAGCATTCACTTTTACTTCTGTGAAGAGTGGTGAAAAAGCTGGCGGTCTCTCAATAGCTATCCCTGAACTGTTCCTGAACAATCTACAATGCGCTGTCCTGCTCTGCACAGCCTGGGCAGCTCACGAACAACAAGATTTTGTTACCATAGAGGACTTCAGGCCAACAGCAACAAATTCCAGATCCTCCACTAGCAAAATGCTAATTCCTGGAATTATTGCTTCTCTATTCTGTGATCCGAGCCCTAGACTTCTCTGGATTCATTCCAAGCCTGCTTCTTGAGACTCCCCAAATAGCAGATGCTTTTGGCTTCCCACTGCCTATACAAAAGGGGCAGGCAGAGAGACTGGCTGTTGTAATTGCCTTAAACAACCCTGTGCCAACTTGAAACCGGGCCAGTGTTAAAAAAGGGAAAAACACTTGAGTTATCTACAGGTCTGCCACAACCCTGAATCAGAACAGTACAGGTCAAAAAAACGGAGTTCCACTAATCTGCAATTTCCAGGCCAAAGCTTTGTATTTCAAAGAGCAATTGGATACTTGGCTTGACTCTGATTTGGAACAAAAGTCACATATTCCCTAGTTCCCTCACAGAGGAAATCATTATCTCATCAGCAGATTGCACAAGAGCAAAAAGCCGCAGAAGCCAGAGCTGCAGCTCAGCACAGGCCCCGAACATGGGGAGCTAGGACATGTTGGGATGAGATCCAGTTGAGCCAATGGGAAACCAATTCCTCCAGCAGCCCAGCTCACTCCTGGATGAGCACCAGCACAGCAACATCTCATTTTCCATGAGCATTTCCATTTTCCAGCAGCATTCACAGCCTCTCCCCTCTCTCCATCTGGAAAGATGGCTCCAAACTCATGAGAGGTTTGTTTCTCAGAAAAGTGTCTGCTAGGTCCCAACACTCTCATAGTATTGTCATTAAGACCAGACTTCACTGTCTTAATTAATTCTCCTCCAATCCTACGCTTCAATATACTGCAGTCTTTCTCAGTCATGTTCCTGCAGACTATCTTCCTAAATTTACGTGTCCTATGCACAATTTTCAATTTAGTATTTCTTGATTCCATTCACATCGTTCCTTGTGAATTTTCTGTGACAGTAGCACTTGAGCTATACATTAAAAGTGGATTAATGCTTTAAAGACAGAGCAGCTCCTCTTAGGTTCCTATGCACTACTGCCACAGGATTTGACTGATTGCATTTTAAAAAAGAAATTGAAATTAATTTTCTTTTCATGATTTTGTGCTAAACAAGTAAGAATAACCTCCAGGAAACAACAAACATAATGGTTGTCTTTTTTAAGTTTTCAAGAGTTTTAAGCATTAGTAATGGGATGCCTTAATAAGAAGAAGATAAATGTCATATTCTTAGAAATAAAAAATTAACAAGCAACTATTAAAACTACTTTTTAATTTGCTAACAAAACCTCATCATTATAAATAAAAGAATAGGAGGGAGTTACACTGTGATTCAGCAATGCACACAGGTCACGCAGGCTGAGGCCTGAAGCCAGGGGTCTTTACAAACCCATTTCACTATGAAATGAAGTATAAACCAATATACTGATGATTAAGATCATACACCCATAGGTCTTACCAATCAGGCTTGTGTCACTCTCTACAGACATGCAGTGGTTGTCTAAATGGATTTCCAAAACTTCTGAAAATTCATAACCACCCAAGGCAAAAATATTCCATTTTGTTCAGTTGTTCACTGGTGATTTCAGGCTATGATTCCTAACATCACACATTTGCTTTCATATAAAGTTTTATTACAGAGTTACATTTCTCCAACACTGAGATTTGTTTAAAATGTTTCCTCACTCCCCTAGTGAACATGAGCCATCTAGTAGTCATTTTAACATTGATTTTAATTTCTTCTTTACATATGGCTATTTTATTAAAATTTAAATACTGTCCTTTCATTTACACCTTTTACACGGCATTTTTCTCTTAATTGATGTTTAGCACTGTAAGATCCCTGAAAGTTTAAATAATTGTGTTTAGAAGGCATTTAATTATTTAGTGAGTATTTAAAATTTTAATGCAGAACTTTTAGTTTTGCAAGTAATTTAAGGCCACACTCTCTCCAAGTTCTATTTTTTAAATACAGTAGAAAGTTTTTCTCACATTCTTATACTCTGATTTGCACATTGCACCATTCAGTGAAATATGCCAGTGGATAGAAACATGTACTTAAGCTTAAAGGGTTTTTTGTTCCCTGAATCATCCCCTTTAAATACCATTTCCTGAGACATTTATAAAAGAATCACAAGTTTGGAAGAGGTTTTTTTGTTCCAGATATCTTGTGCAGGCAACTAAGTAAATTGCAATAGCACAACTATATATTTGGTTTGGGTTTTTTCTAATAAAGCATTGGTTATTTTGCCACTTACAGCAAGTTCTTTTTGAGGCTGGATGCTTTCTTTGCATCACTTACCTTGACTCTCTTGTACCCAAAATTATTCTTGCTTGAAGAGCCATAAGCCTTTGGTGTTAGAACTATCAAGCCAAAAATTTAGCTCAAAAGAACAAGAGTTTCCAAGAATATGAAAGTTATAAAACAAAGAGTAGATGCAAGCTGAGTTATACATAATGTTTAATAGGCTAAAGCTTTTTATTAAAATATTCCTAAATTTGTACACTCTGTTCAATCCACCCACAATGAATCTCTTTGAACATCCTTGTTAATTTTGCAGCTTTGAAGTATATGAATCTAGAGTCTGATTTTCCTGACTGCACATTTAAATCTTCCAGATCCAGTGGATATTCTTGAAAATATTTAATATACAGTCTGGAACTTAATACCATTTTTTATAAATTGTTTTCACTTCAACCCTTGATACTTAATAAAAATATTTTAATCACACCTCATTACCATTCTTCTGCTTCATTCTACAAATGTCTGGAAAAAACACTTCAATAGATAATTGGGATTTTTTTTCACGAAGTCCTGGGTTTCCTTTGATTTTTCACAATATTTCTCTAAGCTGAGCTAAGAAAAGGAGGCTCAGGGGGGACCATTTTGCTTTCTACAACTGCCTGACAGGGGTCTGGAACCAGATGGAGGCTGTCCCAGGCAACAAACAACAGAACATAGATGAAAGAGCCTCAAGGTGTGCCAGGGGATGTTTAGGTTGCATATTAAAGAAAACCTTTTCATGGCAAGGGTTGTAAAGCACTGGAACAGGCTGTCCAGGACAATGGTGAAGTCACCATTCCTGGATATTGGATGTGGCACTTGAGGAAATGGTTTAGTGGTGGCCTTGGCAGTGCCAAGGTGGGTTAATAGCTAGACTTGATGATCTTAGAGGTGATTTCCAATCTTATTGGTTCAGTGATCTTAAGATTAGGGCAGAGGTAGGGTGATACTTAACTCTTGTTAGAAACTCCTAGTTGCAGAAGGAAAAGCAAAAAATTAAATTTTTTTTTTAATCCCTGGAAAACACTTCTAGTACATACAGTGAACTTTCCTTAGCATGCAGTTAATTAACATTAGTATTATATTTGTATTATCTTACTACTGAGCAGTCTCATTGTGATAGCCTCATGCAGAAACTGAGCAAAAAGAGAATTTTCTTCAAGAAAAGCTTACAAGCCAAGTAAAAAGCAGTTCAAATCAAGCGAAGGAAGGTGGGAGACAAAGGATGAGTCTCAGTCAGAATATTGACAAGTCCTCCACGGCCAAGTCAGAATTCAAAAGAGTTTTTCCCCTTAAGAAAATATGGCTTTTACCCATAATGGTTAAGGTGCATATACATCTAAGAACACCTGGTAAAATAAAACATGGAAGAACAAACTTACCGTGGAGAAATCCACAATGGACAGAATTCCATCTGAGCTTTTCTGGGATGGAAGGACACAACACACAAGCACTGAGCACTGGCTCATCACTGTGGTGAGCTGAAATCCTTCATAGCATGGGACCCTATGAGGAAATACGACATGACTCACTCTTGACAGGAGGAACATATACACATCATGCCACAAACCAAACAGCATTGAACCTTCAGCCAAAATTTGATGGGATGAGATTGGTGTCACTGCAGACATTTGGCAGTATGTAGTGATTACCTTCCTACCATGTGCTTTAGTAGGTTCTGGGTTTAGTTTTGGACTATCCAGGATGAAAGGCTGTTGGGAAGGATGAAAATTTAACAGAAAAGTTTTACAGATATGAATGCATAGCAGAAGATTCTTTAGAAATGAAATTATATATAAAATGATACATAATATATATGATATATATGCTATATATGATATATAATGATACATAAAAGATGTTCTTAGGGCCAGTTCTTGCTGAAACAGCTGAGAGAACAAAGGTTTAGTCAAGTTGGAAGGTTTAGAACAAAGGTTTAGTCAAGTTGGAAGGAGGTTTTATGGCTAAGTGGTCTTCAAACAAGGCATGTTTTCTACAAAGTAAAAAAGCATAGGCAGACAGCAAGATGTTTTTTACCACAGCAAGAAGAATTTTCCACTGCAAAATAAGTTTCAAAGTTTAATATGCAACTGCTAATTTAGATGATTGGTTAGTCACTAACATAATATGGTAATTTTACCAGTTTTGATAGGTTATATGTAAACATAAAGGTATTGTGTATGATGCTGATTGGTTGTTATGTAATAAGATGCACAGCAAAAGAAAAAGATATAATGCTTTGTAACATGAGCAGAAACGGACTTCAGAACACACAGCTTGCCTATAGCCAGCAGCTGTAGGCTTACCCACATACCCAAACTCCTGTAACCCAGTCTGTGGAATAAACAGCATTTTAAAGAAGAGCCACCTGAAGCCCCCATCTCTCCATCAGGCTCTTACAAAAGGCAGCAGCATTTTGGGATATTTTTGTTCCAATTTTCCCATTACTCTCTCTTGAAAGCCTGGTTAATTGCATTTTAAGCTGACACCTTCCTCCTAGAGGAGGTTTTTAGATTTTCAAAATTACATAAAATCCCTGAAATCAAGAGGTTTCAATGGCACAGGTTAGAGATCTCTGGAGAGCTCCAGGGCAGGAAAAAGGTATGAATACTGATTCTAGATTTGGCAAAGCCTGAAGCTAAAATGAGGTTATGTCAGATGAAAAAGTCATTCAAAAGAATCTTTTCTACCATCATAACTGTTGTTGTGAAAATGAAACAATAAATAATTCTCTGAGAAGAAGCAATTTTAAAAAACAATTTTAGATCTGGACTCTGACAACCATCATTCACTTTTTGCACACCTTTTAAAACACAATTTAGTAGAATGATACTTCATATTAAGAACAGAAAAATTAGGAATTTCATATGTGCTGGCTTCAATCCAGAAGAGTTCAGTGTGGTTGCTAAGATTTTTAAAAAAATTAACTCATTTATTTCAGCTGAGTGAAGTACAAAATTAGAAACACTTTGCATCATAACATTACCTCTGTGCACTTGCTGGAAAATTAAACTGGATAGTTTGAAATGTACCAAATTAAATACAGATAGTCTGACTAGTAACCAGGACACCAAAGCATTACTTGATTTGCAGCTATTGTAACTGAGCACATTAAATATGCTCTTTTTTACATATCAGTACATTACAAATAAACTTGGCCTGCAGCTTCCATACTGCATTACAGGGCACTGAACAAGAGAGTACAAAAACCTTGGCATGGCCCTATGTCCCATGCAAATGGCTTATAGGCGGGGTTTTTGCCTAACCTATTTCTAGTCAGGTCACCAAGATCTGAAAGAATTGAGGAAACAGCGTCTGTAAGCAGAGGTGAACTGCTGCAGTTCGTAAGTGCTGCATTGATGACATACCTGAGCAACTTTCCAATACTATGGTATGGAAGAAAAGACTGAAAATCCAGCATCCCAAACCAGCTGTGGTAGGGTTAATTATGTCCAATTAGGTGGGCTAGATGACTTAATCTGAAGTTTTAACATATACATTAAAAGTAAATGAAAAGTTCGGTGCAGACCTCAGAGCCTGAAGCCAGTAAAGGGGGAAGAGAGACCTTTAAATGTCACTGGAGCAGAAAGTTGCTTTGCAACCAGTCCTGCTAAAGAAAATGTTTGAATCTATACATAGCAGAAATGATGTCTCTGATAAGGTGCAGCCTTCCTCTGCTTAAAGGAACACAGATAAGAAATTAACACTGTCAAGACTCTTGAAGACTGAAAAAGTTGAGAGTGGTTATAAAGTGGGGATAATCCATCAAGAGGAAAAGAGGTGATTATTAAGGCAAATGTCTTTGTCACCTGTGTCCAGGGAATAACACTGAGCTGAACTGAGAAAGGCAAAATATCTCCTCTGAGGCAGATTGCCAATGGGAAAAACAAACACATTTAGGGATGTTCTAGATGTTAACTTCCAATGGATGTATTTTCAGGCTGTAAGACTAGCTGTTTGGCCATGATCAACATCTCAAGCCAAATGCAAAGAGCTTTTTGAACTGATCTTTATCTTCAAGCTAAGTGGGGAAATGCCTTTCTAATTAAGTGACCCCTTTTTTGCAAAGAAATTCTCAGCAATGATGGAGAGAAATTCTAAGGAAGAGCATGCAGCCAAGTGAGGCTGGACTGTGTGGGTGCAGGAAGAAAAGCTGGTCAGGGAGCAGAATTTGCTATGATTCCAAAAGCCAACGAGGTGACTGAACCCACAGCTGGAAGCAGTGACTGACCTGCAACCACACCATGGATCGGGGGAGGGTTGGGTATTAAACCTTCATTTTATTCTTTTGTCTAATCTCATGTTAAAAAAACCTAGTTACACTAGTGGGTAATTTAATATACTTTTTTTTTAAGTTAGAGACTTTCAAGTCTTCTCTGAATGCCTAGGAGTAACATATAAGTATATCTGCCTCAAAGGTTTGGCCACAAGGGACCTGTTAAAAAAACACAACAAATTATTCATTGGGCACCCATAATCATACATTTCTGGTCCTCAGCTACAACAGTTTCAGGACATTTTATTTAATAAACAGTCTTAATATGTTCCACTTGAGTCTCTAACTCATTGGTTTTATTCTGCAGAAACGTTTACTTTAAACATTATTAAACCATCAGTAACATCACCTCTTCTTTTACCTCAGACATTTTAAAAGTGTATGGGGGTTTAGTTTTCTACATATTAGAAGTAGAGTTAAAGATTTACTGCTATTATAGTCTCTGATACTGCTTAATAGTCCTTAGCCAGTTCAAAAGGGTAATTAATATCCATAAAATTTGAGTTACATTACAGGAAAAAAATTACACTCCACACATGGAGTCATACTTTTGAAAATAAAACAAAAGTGCATATAGAGGAAGCAGGAGAGAAAATCAGAGAATCACTTTGTTGCAACTAATGGAGACAAAAGGAGTGATAAGATTACCTCAAACTCTTTGCATACTTAGAGGACTTAGTGCCTTAGAGGACTGTAATAAAAAACCTGCAATTTTTCATAGTTTTAAAAAACAGCTGCATTTGCTGCAGTAGCCTGGTGAAAAAATCCAAAGTAGAAAACATCCACAAAATAGGTACACTGGGAAAAACATGGAATTACGCATTTAACATGTGCTGTCACAGATTTATTCATCCATGGGAATATGCAACCACATGCATGTTTTCAGCCTTGGATACGTGTGGACTGAGCAAAGGATTTGGGGATTACTACTGATCCATGCCCTTTCTCTCTTTGACATATACAGGCCACACTAACATCTAAAGTCTGGTGAGTTTGTGTCACTGTAGGACACTAAATGATTCACACAGACACGGCTCAACATATGATAGGGAAAAAGAGACTTTTATTTTTGTGACTCCAGTATTTATAGATTCTCAACAATGACCAGGGATTGGATAGTTAGGTTACCACCTTCCCAATCCCACTGGTCACTGGTCACTGGTCATCCATCAAAAGATGTTTCTCTGAAAGAATGTATAAACATCTATGTTTATATTACTTTCCTGGGAAAACAAGATCAGAAGGTTTAATTTTCAGGGCAACAGGTTTGCTCCACTCCAGTGACACAAAGCCATTGTAAACCTTGTTCAGCTGTGCAGCAAAATTGGATTTACTGCACCTCTGAATCTCCAAAGTATAGAGAGACCGCCAGCTATTCACAACCCTCCACAGAAGTAAAAGTGAACGCTGCTTATTTCTATCTTTAGCACAACTTTTATAGAGTTCTACAGGGTCCGCGGGCAGAGCAAGTGACCATTCGCTAATGCACATAGGTTTACATTTTTTCTCCTACACACAAGAATATTGTTTTGCTTTACTCTCTCTTCTGCAGGAAGGTTTCAAGGACTTTAGCCTTTAATATCACAACTTATTCCAAAGGCTGGTTTGTGCAGACTGGTCTTTCATGCCCACCCTCTGTTAAAATATTCATTACAATTCCCCCTTTCTCTTTTTGCACAAACCAGGCTTTGGATGTGACTCATTCCACACTTTATGAAGACAAGATAACATACAACTTAAAACTGTCATCTCAATTAACACTATAAGTTAAGTCCATCCCCCTTCTAGCACAAGAGACCTCAACCATCCAGCTGGCAAACCAACTTCCAGTGGGGTCACTATCTTCTTTCAGGGCATGCAACCCATCCTGTAGCTGTTGTAGCTGCTTATGGATGGATGCTGAATGATCAGTAAGATTCAAGCAGCACATGCCTTCAAACTCCTCACAACCATGTCCTTGTGCTAAGAGAAAGAAATCAATTGCAGCTCGATTTTGTAATACTGCAAGACATACACTATTCACATCGGCTGAAAGTTCACTTAATATTGTGGATGTTAAGTTCAATTCTTTCTTAGTCTAACAAGTGAGCCTTTTTAGAGTTGGTAAGCTTTAATTCATTCAGGCTTCGCTTTGACTGTTTGATGTTTTTTATTTTATCAGCTACATTCAGCAATTGGTGTAAGCTTGGATGGAAACAAAGTAAGTTTCCCAAGATAACACGGTCTGCTATGTGGACTAGAAGGAATCTCATTCCATGCCCTATCTCCACAGATTAGGAATACGGAACTAGGTAATCGCTTTGGTAATCATCCTGTGAGATTGCACCGCGAATAAAGGCTTTACTTTCAATGGTAGTAACAAGATCAGCTATAGGGTTGACTGCATCCCAGTGCTGCATTACTTTGTTGGAATGACTTTTTGTCAGGGGCTCAAACATTATCCATGCACCTGAGGTATTGGTGGAACCTAACAAATCCAATTCTTCTGGGTGCTCTATGGTAACATTCAGAACTTCGATAATTTTTGCTTGCCAGCAGGCTTCAAGTTGTCTTGATGTGAGGCCAATAGTATGATTGCACTCTTGCAACATTGCCAGTTGATTCAGTTGAGTCTCATTACTAACTCAACCTTTAAATGCTTGAGGGTCCCATTCAGGGACTCCTACGAGACAGGTGTGAAAAGGATCTCCAGCTGTGGCTAGGCTAGACACATTGATTTTTGGCCAGTTCAATGTGCTAGAGTGACTCATATGTTCTGTTGCTTTTGGATGTTAGTTAGCAGACAGTTGGTCATGGCTATAAACAGCACAATTACCATAAGCAGTTTGTTCCATGCAAATGACACCATGCCTGCAGACTCACAATTAAGGCATTAACATTAAATGAACTTTCAAAGATGCTTACACTAACTCTTGAAGGGGGAATACTTATACTTTATACTAATATAACAATTACTACACCGGCTAAACTCTTTATTTTAAACTATAACTACTTTTAACACACATGCTCTGGTATATATGTAGTCTAAGCGTAAAAGCAATATGCTGAAAGGGTAAACACACAACTACAATTTGCTTTATATACAATTAGATGGAGTCTCTGCAGTCTTTTAAATCTTCTACAGAATTTTCCTCACAAGCAGACTATGATTGAACACGATTCAGTCTTGGAACATTCACTGCTCCCGTGATGTCAGCTGGCAGTTGATCGGTGACTGAGGGCTTTGATGTTCAGGTTGTTCTTCACATCCTTCTAAATCTTAAAACAAAAGATAACTGAAAAAATTGATAGAGACACGACATCATAATAACAACATAAAATTTTTGTTGGCAAACTGTCTGTGTAGTGTTCAGACACAACTGTGTCCTGACAAGTCCACTTCTGATCCATATCTGGAGCACCAAGACTGTGTGATGACATCTCTGTTCACTGGATCTTGTGTGTTCAGAGGCAGACAGTCTGGTCAGATCAACAGGTGACTTTTTCGAACCTGCCAACAAAACACAGGCACTTCTCTCCTTGAAGTTAATGAATTACATTCATACAAATGCTTTTAGGGCATCAATTTTCCCCTTTTTTTAAAAAAAATAAAAATGAGATGTACTTCTGTCATACACATCATCATTAATACAAAACCATATACACGATGAATAAAAACCTATTGCAGTTAAAATCAATCAAATAATAGACATTATTAATAATATATGTAATATAAAACTACCATTAACCACTAAAACACTGCACCAGCATCTTATAGTCTGCAAACAAACAAAAAATATCAGTGAATGACTGGATAACCACCTCCGGAAATGATTCTCCAAGCCCACTTCAAAATTGATCCAGCTGTTGTATTAATATGGTCAAATTGCTGAGTCAAAAAGTGACTCAAATACTGATTTGGTACAAAAAACATCTGGATCTGTTGGCAAACATTCTGTCCATGCAAAGTCAAGGCTTGGCCAGGGCCTAGGCTTTAAACTGGAAAGATGCCTCTTATCCCATTTCTAAAACAAGGTTCTCAATAGTAGCAGCTATGAGATGCTTACAGCACAGCAAACTGTTAAAATGCATTTGTACAAAGCAAATGATCTGAAGTCTTAGGTGCCAGACCAATTAAACCATTCAATACTTGGTTTAATCTGAAGTTTCTCTCGTGGCAGCTGACTTTCAGCAATGGTACATTTTCTTGAAATTCTGGAAATGCTGAAAAATAAGAAAGCTATAGCAAACAAAAACTGCAGAGATTGCAACAAACAATAGAATTCCCGATGAAGTCAAGAGTGTCACAGACTGCATTCACTTCTATCCACAAGCAGGTGTTCATCAGCGTTCTGTCACAGCTGTTTCAGTTGTAGCTATCTTCATTTCTCTAGGAAGATAACTATCCTTTGCAGTTTAGACAAGTGTCTCCAATAAAACGTAAAACAATTTAAATTAAACAATATTTAAACCTAACAATAATTATTTATGACAAAAGGAAATAACAAATTTAACCTTAAAAGAATATCTAAGTTATACAACTTAACTTAAAAACATTCAAGCCTAAACATAATAAAACTTGACTATTCTTAATTCTATTAACACTTACTCTATATGAGATAAAAACATAATCTTATTCTGTTACTACAAAAAGGCAACTAAAAGTTTGATATATACCTTTCAAACACAATATAACAATAACATGGATTCACTATAAAGATTATAAAAACGTAACAAATACATCACAATTCTATGTCATCTAGCTTTGAGAATAACTCACAGTAACTGCAAATATTACTAAAAATACTTATTCATAACAGAAATTTGCCTAATATATGCTTAAGTTCATTAGGATTTTAAAGTGCAGTTTTTCCAGAGAAAAACCACAACAACACAGGATTTGGCAAGTTGCCATTCAGCTTTTGTAGCACTTTTCAGAAACATCAAGTCCAAATCTTAAACTAAAATCCACAATCCAAATTGGTATATATGCAGTTATATGAGTTTTATATAACAAAAGGACTTACATTGAAATTACCTTATTAAAGTTGGGGAAAAAAAAAAGCAAATGGATAATATATGCTTTAACTTAACTTTGTCTTGTACAGTAAAGTTCTCTTAACTAATTATTTTTTAAACCATAAATCTCTTTTGTAGATAACATTAATTGGAAGGTTGTTTTCTTAGTAGTTGTAAATCATACCATATTTTAACCTTAGGTCTTAAAACTAATTATTGCAAGGTAACTTCTGTTAATATTCATTTTAAACACCTTTTTTTGAAAAGGGGCTTTTTTAAACTTTCAAAGAATCACAATAATTTCTCTAGTAAAACTCTAAAAACTGCAACTGCATAAACTCATAATTACTTAAAACACAAACTTAACTCTAAAAGGGTATATAAAAACATTTAAAAAAAAAGAATGGATCATGACTTTTTAACAAACTGGGTACTATCCCGGTGCTTTTTCTTAGAGAGGGAGCGGGGCAGGGTGGACTGCCCACCTTGCTGCTGCTGTCTGCTGCTGTTATCTTTCTTCACATCCCCTACATACTCTCACAGAGAGGAAAAACAGAGAGAAAGAAAAAACCTCAAAAAGTTAACTTCAACACATACAGTTCGTTCTCTCAATTTCTCTCTCGTTGTTTGCAGATAGAGGAAAAAGGGCACAATTTTACAAAAGCGGGCGATGTTACACAAAAAATCCCTCAGGGCCAGGTGGTAACATTGGTGACCATTGCAGCTTATCAACTTTTTATTACAGTGATAAATTTCAAACTAGATATCCTGTAGTTCACGATTTTTTGGCTATTTTGTCTCTCTTTGAAGCTGTCTGAGCCATCTTTTTCTGCTCAACTGCTCCTGTAATTGTTCAGCGTGGCCTTGGAACTTTTCTTGCATTGCCTCTGCCCCGAGGGTGCCTTTGTTCTCTGCGTACATCTCAGTGCTCCCCCATGTCCCCCTGGTTCAGGTAGAAACCAATCTAAATCTTCTTTTCTTCCAGGGTAGTAAAGCTGGAACTTAAGTAAGATTGTAGTGTTAGGAGTGTCTCCAAAAGTGAAGCAAATAGTTCAGGATGTATCACATCCTGCTGTAGCTGAACAGACTCTGCCTGCTGCTTCAGTGTTTGATGCAGAACTGCTTTCTCTTGATAACGCTGTACTTTGCTTGTACGTAGTGTCTGCTCAATCTGAGCTTGCAGCTGTTGCACGAACTGTTCTATTTGTTGTTCCCTTCCTAATAGATCTTTTTTAGATGCACCATTACAATTTACTGATTCATCTCCTGCCGGTGGTTGCCTGTCTTTTGAATGTATCAACACACCTAGGGGGGAGAGGGACGTCCTGCAGCTTTCCCCAGTGAACAGTAGATGGGGGCTGGCAATCTGGGGCTCTGATTTCTGATAACATGTGAGGCTTCACCTGCCTGGGGCTGGCACTGTCTCCTTCTGGAGACGGGTCATTTCTACATTCAGCGGAGTAACTTCTGGTTTCGGCTCCACTGACGCAGACTCAGCCACTCCGGAGCACCCCTGAGATTTTAAAAGTTCTGATACGGTGCTACGCTGCTTTCTTATGAGCCCCTTCGCTGGCTGAATGTGCCCAACCCCAAAGAAAGCACCCAGATGGCTGATTGATGTGGCAGGAGGTGACTGTGGTGGCACGTCCGTTTCGGGCCGAGCCATGGCTTGTACAGCAGCGGCTACGACAATTTTCCACATCGAACTGAGAGCTACTATGTCTTTACTCTTTCCTGTGATTGCCGTGTCCCACATCAGATTCCCTGTATCCATCCATTTTTCAACTGCTTGCATTGGGGGCACCGTGAGGTGCCCATATTCATTAGCCCATACAACAAGCCTTTCTGGGACCTTTTCCCTGACTGCTTCGCCTCCTTTAATGATAATGCTTAAAAGCAGACTTTTAGCTACCACAAACTGAATTTCCATTTTTTGTGCGGCCACGGCTGGGGGAGGAGTATGACACCTCACTTACTCCTCTACCTTCAGACTCCCCCAACGATACAACGCGCTTTTCACAGTCCTCAGGTTGTCTATCTGGTACCAATCCGAGGTAGCATCTATCCGCGCTCAGATTTGCTCCACCAACCTCAGTCCAAGGCCTCGTCCCACCGTGCGTGGACCCGCTGAAGCCCCCCTGCCCGCAGGGTCCTGTTCGGAGCACCAGATATTGAGAGACTGACAGCTATTCACAACTCTTCACAGAAGTAAAAGTGAATGCCATTTATTTCTATGTTTAGTACACCTTTTATAGGGTTCTACAGGGTCCATGGGCTAAGCAAGCTACCATTGGCTAATACACACAGGTTTACATTTTTTCTCCTGTACCCAAAAATATTTTTTTGCTTTACTCTCTCTTCTGCAGGAAAGTTTCAAGGACTTTAGCCTTTAATATCATGACTTATTCCAAAGACTGGTTTGTGCAGATAGGCCTTTCATGCCCACCTTCTGTTAAAATATTATCTACACCAAAGCATGGGAAAGCATCTGAACCCATCAGTATGCCTGGCCTTATGCTTCCCATAAAAGAAGTATGTGCATGAGGGACGATCTGCTTGCAGTCTATATTGTATTCCTGCCATCACTTTTCTCTCTCAGACCACCTTCAGTAAAATATCTTTACATTCTCTTAACAGTATTTTACTCATCATACAAGAAAAATAATTGGTTTAGCTTCATCTGAAAACTTCTGGTTTATGACAAATAATATTTTTGACTGATACATAAATCCATGGCTGTGACTACTCAGTGAAATACTTTGGTATACTAATTGGTAGATCTTCAGATTATTACAATTATATTACGAGTCTGAGAAGAGTTATCTTGGGGGAACTTGATTGTTCAGTAAGAACCCAACAGCAGCTGCTAAAGCTGAGTTGTACTTGTGAATTTCAGTTAATATATTTACCTGAATTTTATAGTTTGTGATATTTCAGTCCAGCTGAAACCAGAAGAAAATTTAAAAGCTTCAGTATTTAGGAGGGGAATAGTTCGATATTCATGTCATTTCCCCTTCCATTTTGCTAGACAATTCCATGTGCATGTGCCCTGAATGTGCAGCAGAGGATTTACGTTTGTGCTGAGTGCTGCATAATTACAGGAGTAGAGCACCGTGCCCAGGTCCTGCAGTGTCAGCACCAGTCCCTAGAGGCACAGTGCCCAGACACACAAGACTGAGAACTTCCCTTATGGCCCTGAAGTCCATATTGCTATGGCAGCTGACAGGGCTGAAGCATGAACCAGGATGACAGGATCGATTTTGGACCATACCCCACCAGTAATCAGAATTTTTGTGCAGAAGCATGAACACATTTTGCTGCTGTATTATGTCAAAGCCTTTTTTGATAGCTTTTTCTCTTGAGGTAATTTTAATAGATAGATTTATTGAACAAAAACTTTCTCCTACTCCCTGTGACAACCAACCATGTTCAGTGAGAGCGCTATATAAAATACAATACACCAGGAAGAGACAATAACTGAAGCTTTGAATGAGGGCTGCCATGTATTATCAGTCTTCTCTAGATACAAATATTTCATGTTTAAGGTGTGAAGTATTTTCAGTAAAACCACTTCAGTGGTCTTTATTTTAAGAGAATTAAACTACTACTTCTATTCATTTCAGAATGAGCTGTAGCTGCCCAGCTCTGTTCTGTATTTATCTTCTATAAAATATTTACACAGTCAAGACTCCTCCCACTAAGAAATTAAACCACTTAAAATGGAATCAGACCCTACTGCTTTATACTCAACACTAAAAATAAAGGTAAGAATTGACACTGAGATTTGCTTATCCACAGCACCTTACAGGACTGGAATAATTGCTCAAAAGAGACCCAGTCCTTATATTTTAATAGAATGCTTCATGTCAGAGCAGAAGAGGATGTTCAGTGACAATGTCAACACCCCACAAGAAATACAAAGGCAGCACAGGAAAAGAATAAGGTGAGCCAAATGGCAGAATGATGTCCAAATTTAAAGTAAAGGTCCTTGAAAAGGCACAAATAGCAAAGCACTCAACTTATTTTTATAGTTTTTTAACAAGCCACTCATATCTTCAAGTAGAGTGCACATTGTAAGAAGAAAGAGAGGTGTCAGGACTTAAGTGAATAACAGAGACTAGGCCTACAGGATAAATGGAGAATATCTGGAAAAATCTTGCTCTGCATTTAGAAGTAGTTGCAGAAATTTTTGGGAGTACTGTGATATTGTCTTCCAAGTCAATCAGATAACTGCCTGGAAATGATAACCTAAGGAGTCACTTCCCATGTAAAGAAATAAGCTGTGTGTGCTGCCTTGCAATGACAACCCCCCTGCAGGGGAGGTTTGGATTAGATATTAGGAAAAACGTCTTCAGTTATTTTTGTAAGAAAGGGCTGTTATAGGATACGGAATAGGATACTGTCTCGGTTCTAGAAGACGTGTCTGCTAAGGAAGGCAGGAGCCTCCCTTGGAATGAAAGAATGTAGACCATGTGATAAATGTAACCTTGGATAAAAATTCGTGAAAGAATAAATAAGTATATAACTGGATTTGTAACAATGTAAAAATTATATAAAATATAGTGTGGCTGAAGAATTTCCCCAAACCCAGCAGTAACTACCTATTCAGGCGGTAACGACCCTAGGCGACGTTCATCAGCCTGAAAGAAAGAGCAGGACACGAACAATTAAGCTAAACAAAGAAACGAGCCAGGCCGAGATGGCCATCGACTCCACACTGCACCTGGGCACCCCTTCCTGCAAGCCCCGACTGAAGATGCAATCAGGCCGGACAATAAGTGGAAGCCCAGCTGAGATATCCGTCGACTCCACACCGGACTTGGACACTTCACCCTGAGAGCCCAACCGAAGATACAATCAAGAAGCACTCAGAACCTTTCACATGCGAGAGGACTCAGCCCAGTCGTCTATTGATTCAGTTCCACGGTTCCAGGAAATTCATTCAACCAGCCATCTAAACTCTTTGTTGAACAGTAACTGCTCAGAGTTTTGGCCTCAGGACACAAAATCCCTATAAAAACCCCGGACAGTCTACCCTCCTTCGTGGATTTGGGTAAATCTGTACCTCCGGGTATAGACGTCTCTCTGTCCACCCAGCGCTGCGCTGATTTATTGTGTTTTTTTTCTCTCGTTGTTTGTGATTAAAATTGTTTTATAATAAATCGCTTTTTGTATTAACCCTATTTTGCCATTGTATTTATAACAATCACCTCCCTCTGAATTATTATAATTCTGAAATCAAGGGGCTTTCAGGCAGAAATCTGGGGATAGGAATAACAGTTCTTTACTAGTAGAACCAGGCAAACAAACAACAATAACTACAGCAGTAGCAAGAAAACAGAACCAGGGACCCCGTGACAGCTTTCTCAGCTGAGACAGGATGGAGGAGAGGTTTTGTTTCACAAACCCCCTCGGGCGGGCAGTCAGTCCTGGTGCTCCTGCAGGGCTCTGAGGAACACTCAGCTGGAACAGCAGGGATGAGCTGAGATCCTGGGCCGGTGGCTGAGGGGTATCAGCAGCTCTGCGGCAGTGGCTGGCACTGCCACACGTCCCGGCAGGACAGGGGGTGAGAGGTCACCAACAAAGAGGGAAGAAGGAGAAGAAGCAGCAGCTCCGTCTGGGTGATGGCGAAATTCCCTTCTCCCCACCGCAACAGCTCCGCACCCAAAAATGTCTGTCTCCGAAGCTGAAGAAAAGCCCGCCAAACTGTCCCCACCCTCTTTTTCCTGCCCCCCTTCCCCCCCCTGGGCCCAGACACTCTTTGTCTTTTGTCAAGCACCCACCAAGTACCCACAGTTAGGTTGTCCCCGCAACTAATGGGTAAAAATTCCACGGGCAAGCCAGAACTAAAAATAAAGGACACCTAACCCCCAACAGATACCAGGGTGATAGCAGTGATGGAGTCACCATCACTTGAAGTGTTTAAGAAACATGTGTTCAAAAAAACATGGCACATGGGAACATAGTTTAGTGGTAAACGCAGTAATGCTGGTTAATGGTTGGACTCAATGACCTTAAAGGTGTTTTGCAATCTTACGGATTCTGTAATTGATTATATTGGCACTATAACTAAGAATGCTCCCACCAGGTTAGAGGCTCATTGCTTCTCTGCCTGTTTCCTCCTCATATAGAGAAGCAGGTTATTATTAATAACAGCACTGAAGACTCATTCAAATACTTTTGTTTATAACTTCATGATGCATTGTTTTAGCACAGTGGTAATATGCAGTATTTCATTTAATATTGCTAGATCTTGAAGATTTGCATTGGCATTTAGCCATCTGACATACTGTTCTTCATAATATCTAATGTGTTCATTCAGCATCTTTCCCTGTCTAGCCACCAAAAAAAATGTGAATAAATTGTCTTCCCAGATCTGCTGCCCCTGCAAGCCAGGGAGCATAGCTCCCTCCAGGTCAAGTCAGGTGACTCTAAATCAGCATTTCTGAAATACTGAGCTCTCCAGTTAAAAAGGTGCCTTGGGGTGATGGATATATGGTATAGCAGAAGCAGTGCAGTGAAAACTCCTACTTTTGGCTACTGTCGAAAAATTAAAACCAGTAAAGGCAAAGCTGAAAGAAGAGAGTCATGACTCTTAGAGATTTGCTTCAAGTATATATAACAGCATATCACATTTGGTTCAGGCTTGCCCTCGATCATTAATAGGGCATTCTCAGTAATTCCCATCCAGGCAGGACAAATATTTACACATAATATACCTTGGCACATACAGCTTTTATATATATATATATATATATATATATATGTGTGTGTGTGTGTGTGTGTGTGTGTGTGTGTGTGTATGTATGTATATGTATATGTATATGTATATGTATATGTATATGAATATGAATATGAATATGAATATGAATATCAGCCATACTAACTTAAAAGCTGGTTTCTCTTACTTTATGGCTCAAGATACAGTATTTTCTGGAGTAAGTAAGAGACTCTGCTTTGGCACTCTGCACTTGCATTCAGTGACAGAGAATGCATTTAACTATCCAGGGACAGGCATTATTTTTGGAGACATCAGGTAGCTGGATTCATTGCAGACCAAGCTAAGTCAGGCATAGAACGTAAGTCTAGACTCTCATTTACCTTCAACAGACTGAGGAATATCTTTAGGAATAGAAAGAATTTGTAACAGCATTCAAGCAGAAAAAATGTGTTTAGAATTAAATGCTATCATACACCTCTGTAATGGGCTTTGTACCCTCCTATTATCACATATACTGAAGCATAATCAAGCTAATTCTTTTTCACACTTTACATTGTCCTATTACCTTGTAGTGCCTTTTATGAGAACTGCTCAGAGATTATAATCACTACTCTGTGTACAATCACACCATCTGAAATGTTCCTGCTGTCTGTTTAATCATCTGAATCTTTACTTCTGTTATGCCAAATAGCCTTGACCAAATGATCAGCGACGACTTCCTAACATCCTTGATGAAATTCAAACATATTAATCCCATCACCCTGAAGTCTTTTCTTGGAGATAAATAATTTCAGTGTTGTAAATGTTTTATTAATATTTATGCACCCTCATAACCATATGCCATGTAAGCTTCCCTAAGCCAACATAAAAAAAAAGTAAAAATTCAAGTGTATTTTGAGAAACTTTCTTCCTGTAAGTTCAGGGTACATTGTAAATGGGAGGTGCACTGCTACAACTCCAGTTCCAGTTCAAACCAGTGGATCTATCAGCCTTTAGTCTACTCCCTATTGCTATTATTTCTATGTCCCATGTTTCTCTATTACCACTGTTCGCCCAGCTGCAAACAGGGAAACAGGGGAGATAGTATAGCATAGAAAAGAAGAACTAAAAATGAGGCCCTTTCCCTTGCTGAGATGGAAGTGCAGCTTTATTTCTTGGGATCCCACGGAGAAGGAGAGCAGGAGGGAAAAAGGAAGGAGTATTGATAAGTGCTTCTTTTTGAAGGCGGGGGAAGAGGGTGGGTTACTTTCACACAGCGGATAAGGGGAACTGGGGGGAAAGAGATAAGGGAAAGAAACTTACATTCTACATTTTGGGGGTACATTCTCTTGGGTTATACCATTTTTTCTAAATGCATTACAACACCTTATATATGATTACACACTTAAAATTCACAGCTCATACTTCCAGAAACTTCAGTAAATCTAGAAAGAATGTAGCTCAAACTTTCTTCAAGCCCTTTCTATTAATGTCATAATGACAATCTATCATCTGTTCTTTTTATCAGCATGAATCTTACAATTATGGATTATAAAAAACACAAATCTCTGGAGAAGCAAATTTTCACACATATGTATACATTGAAATGTCTACAAAATACCAGTACATAGATTTGGAAACTCATCATATATACTAAGTCTCAGTAAGATGTTATGGTTAGGACATCACATCCTGTTGGTACCACAACATACTTCTACATAATTATTTAAGTACAAGCATTGCTGTATTTCCACAGGCCACTGGAATTTAGATTAGTGTCTCAAAATACAATGTCTTTCAATTCAAATATTTAGTAGATTTTATTTGCTCTACACTACAGCAGTGAGTACCACACAGCATTCATTCTCCTGCTAATGTTCACAACAATAACTGGTGTGTGCCCAAATAATTGCCAATTTGTTATCTTACAAGTGGATAAAGCTTATCAATCCAATACTGCAGAATGCTCCATAGAGGAAAAACGATGGCATTAATTGGAGTATCTGATCCTCAAATAAGATGGGGGTTTAGGAGAAGAAATTTGACAGAAAATCCAGAAAGCAGAAAAACAACTGTTTTGGATGTCTGGGGAGTATTTCAGAGGTAAAAATTTGGTAATTTTATTCCAGTACTCTGTTTCTAATGATCTGTCCATATGCTGTCCATATGCTTTTCACATGCTGTGAAGAGATGAGGAGTTCAAAACTCCATGAAGGACAAGATAAAGTTCCTGAAGGTACCCTCATAAACTGGGCAAGTCTGTGTTCGGTGTCTGGCCAGACCTGAGGACACATAAGCAGTTCCTGGACCTCACTGCTACTGCTTCCTCTCTTCTCTGACTTACACACAACCCTTTCTTTGCAGAACCTGTCTGAATCACGCCATGCTCCAAACCTATCATCTAAGGGCTATTGAGATGGTATTCTATGATTAGGTTGCTCAGTCTTCACCCCATTCATTCCTAATTCAGGCAGCAGCACTGCTCTTTGAGGATTTATTTATTCACAATATGTGAATAAATAACACATGTGTATCAGGTGCCTGAATATCTAAAATGAGAACAGTTCAAAACAATCTTCTATGTTGACTTCAAAGTGATATCAAAAACTTGCCCAGTGGATTTCTGTATGCATTGGAAAATTGCTTTTCACAATAAGCATCACAAATTTTAGCAGATGGCCATCTCTGACACTTGACTTTCTCTTTTCCTTTTGTTCTCTATGATAAAAGAAACAGATTTTTTAAATTCTCATTTCATTTAAGCAGATCCCTTGTAGTCACCAAGGTGCTTCCACATCACAGTTACAGAACTGTACTATGTAGCTTTGCAAAAAATGTGAGGTGGAAGGAGATTTGAAAATCAAGCAAGAACATAGATATCTATATTTTTCATCATGCAAATGAAGGGACCAGCCATTAGTTTCCCCACAACTGATGGGGAAAATTCTATATGTGACAAGGAACAAAAAGAAGGACACTTAACCCCCAACACTTCTGCGTGACAGTGTCCTTTACAAAATGCTGTACTAGCCGCAATGGTCAGTGAAATCTGAGGCAAATTCTTTTATTCCCAGGCATATAGACACCAAAAACCCCAACAGGGTGAGTTTGTACGATCCCTGAGAAGATTTCTGCCAGCTGCCATAGCAGATGACCAAAAGGAAGGTAAATTAAGTTTCCTCCTAGTTTGGCCCAGGTGCTCAGGCACCAATCACACAAAGCTAATTGATTGCCAATACATGCAATAGTTATTAATGCCTGCAGTGGCAGAGGTGCTGATTCCACGGTGCCAGAAAATGGTACTGACTCATGGAAGAAAGAGTAATACTATTAATTTAGCCTGGCTCTAAATCCCAGGGTGCCACTGTCTTCCAGTAAATATCCCATAACAACCATCAAGCAACAAACCAGCCATCATATAGCTCAGCAGTAGAAAAATGAAGAATGACTAGCTAATATTTTGTGCTTTTATATTAAAGGGTTTTTTTGCATGACAGATGCAGGGAAAAAAGAAGTAACTTTACCAGAGATGAAGGAGGAATATTCACCATTCCTTTGGGATAGCCTACAAGCACAGCAGGTCTGAGCCAGGTACCATATGGCATTTTTGTGGTATTTTGCAGTATTTATACAATGCAGGTTTCTGGCTCTCTCCACTGCAGCCACAGAGCCACCTACACAGATGCTTAAAATGTGTTTGATTTTAACTTCCAAACAAATCACCATGTGCTGATATATCCAAACACTTTTTTTTTTTTTCTTTTAACAACCAGATTTCAATCCTAGGGGTATTTTCATGCGTTTAACTTTGAACCACAGCATGGAGTGTGCTACTGTTTTACAAACAGACCATCACAGTACTAAAATATGTTTCCCTAGCCTGCAGAGCCCATTTAGTTCAAACACATTGGAAGTTTCACTCAGAAGCTTTGGCTGGATGACCTAGGTTATAACCTGTGCTTTTTTTTACTTTGTTGGTCTTTCTTATAGATATTTACTTTAAATTGAGAACATTTAAATAACACATCAAGCATTGTCAGTTAGGATTTTTCCAGTCTTTACAAGTTACCAGGTTGGCTGCAGTGCCAGCTATGATCTTGTTTTTCTGAAGTCACAGGGAATCCAGTCCCACATTGCTATGACAAGCTGTGAAATATGTTCAGTTTCAGCAACACTTTTTCCTTCCAGCAGCTTTCAAAACCCCAGGAATTACAGAGTTTTCTATCTAAAATTGTGTCAAATTTAAATGAGTGATTTATTAAAACTGATTAAAAAGGCTTAAAGAATATTTAAAAGACTACAAAATATCAACACCAAGTCAAATGTACTAATTTGAAAATAATTATTCTCACATGCAAATAGAATTTTGTGAACATATAGACTCAGGAAAATAATCTTCCACATACAACCAAGTACTGAATGATATTCCAAAACTGCCTTTTTGGTTTGAGAAAAATTAAACTTTTTAGAACCAAATAGATTTCTATTTCAATCTCAATTTCATTTTCCAATGGACTATATTATCAAAGAAATTGCTCACATAAACAATAAAGAAAACATTTAGAGCAGAGAAGTATTTTCAGGGCAATTAGTAATTGTAATGATAGACTCAGTCTAGTAGAAAGCAAAGAGGGAATTTTGTCAAAGATTAGACACAAGGTATTTGATATAGCTGCCTCCTCTGCTGGTGTAGATCCAGGAAAGACCCAAACCCAGCTCCCTGGCTACTTCTGCATTGCAATGGCTCAAAAGGAAAGCTGAGGGAGGGGAGAGGAGTCTAATTGGGCAAGAGTGGAATTTTTCAGTATCTCCACTGCAATTCAAAGCAAGGAGAGGAATGGGAGAGCAGGCCTCAAAAGGGGGGCTGCTACAGATATAATGTTCAATGAGAAGGCAGTTTTCTCAACACAGAACATCAAAGAAGCAATGAATGGCTGAGATCACTTCAGGTGCCTTGAAAAGTAATGAACCCCCACCTGTAAAGTCCCCCAGAAACACCCTAAGCATAGAAACCATTGGCCTACTACACAAAAGTAGTCTCTTCTCCAAGGGAAAACAGGCAGCACTTGTGAGGACATTTGAGAACCATCCTTACCACTGTTTACCTACTTCCTCGGTCATTTGGCATCATTAACATCTGGACAGCAAGGAACACTACAAAGATGGCAAATGGCCTTTACCCAGCAGTCTCCCTGGAAAGGAAAAAAATTCTATCTAGTGTCAAGAGTGAGTATATACTCATTGACATCAAATGGTGGAATAAAACTTCCTTCCCTATTCTCTGTAGGGTATCCCTTGGTTTGGAAGACCAGTTTCCTACCTGAGCTATATCCCTGGAGGTAATGGCCATTTACCCAGCATTTTATCCATTCTCCTCAACTGAAGGTTCCAGCTTGCTCTAATCAGGGGGGAAAAAACAAATTAAGGGGTGCATTTCTGTATTTGCCTGACAGCTGCTGTAATTCATAACCACAACCAGAGTAATGGATAATGTGCGTTTTACTCACTTATAATAATGATTAATGCTGTTCATTAACAACTCAATGCATTAAATATACATGAGAGTGGCTAATCAATCTGACTCAAACAAGGGGTATCAAATTTAGTAGTAGATCAAAGTGAAAGCTTCCAGGAAATCATAGCTTTTCCAACACATTTGAATTTCCAACATTGGTGCTCAATAGGAACCATTCAAGAGGCTCTTAATTACTTGGCAAAGGTATAAAATAAATCTACAAAGCAACTGCTAAAAATGCAGGGGAGCAGTACTCTTTCAGATGTAAACCAGAGCAAATAGTTATAATTATTTTACATTCTTTAATTGTGAAAGGTAATCAGATCCCAGATTTATATCCAAAAATAAAAACTGTGTATCTCTTGTGCAGGTCTGTGCACCTGCATGAATCCATGTGTACACACACAGTACTCTGGATAGAGACTCACAGCACTCGGGCTACTAGTTAGGATCCATATTTCTCACAAAAACAGCCTTGTATCCCAGCATCATTAACATCTTGGACATTTACTACCAAGATCTCCATCCTGTATCAGAAAGGGATTGCTCCTCTTGGTTTTCCACTACTGAGGCTAAATCTGAATTACTGTGTCCCAGTTTGGGCTCCCAAGCATAGGAAAGACACAGATGCACTGGAATGAGTCCAGTGGAGTGCTACTAAGATAGGGTTGCCATGGTACCTGAGAGAAGAGGCTGAGAGGTGGGTTTGTTTTACCATCCAAAGAGGAAACTCAAAGCTTAATCTTAATGCTGTCAACCACCACATCAGAAGAAGTTCACAAACAAAAAGAGTTATCAAATGTGGGATTGAGAGACACAGACCATGCTATGCAAGCAAAGCCAGTTTATTACACAAGTTCACTAGTATTTATAGATCTATAAGTTTGTACAAAATTTTCCACTCAGACCCCTTTGCCCCTGTTCCCTTGGTAACACAATCTTCTCAGTTATCATTCTTGAACAGCAATGTCCTTGTTACATCTTTTCTCATCAGAGTGGTCAGTGTGACCAGACATGATGTCTTCACTTTTGTTCTTGCCTTGAGTTTATCTGTCCCATGGCTTCCACTGTACCAGGGCAAAGAAGTCAACAGCACTACCCAGCTCAACTTCTGTAGCTGTCTGATCTTCCACAATCAAACACTGGAACCATAAGAAGTTGTGAAATACCCCATCCTTGGACAGGATTTAGCCAATCTGATCTAACTTGGAAGTTGAAGCAAACCTTGAAGTCAACCATGTGGAAACAACCTCCCCACAAAAGTAATTCTGTGATTCTGTTATCTGGAACACAAAATAGTTGTGATAGTTGAACACTTTCTACTACATTGCTACATACAGGCATTTTCCTTTGGAAAAGAAAAATAGTCTAATAATAAATTAACAAGCAACATGAAAATGTGCTAGTTTAGGTATGAAAATCATTAATTTAGATCCCCAAACTCTCCAAGATGAGGAAGAGATGGTCAACTAAACCAGAAGGAAATGTATCATGCATAAAGTCACCTCAATGTGTGTTGCACTCTCTGGCACTTAGTCTGTTTTTTGGTGCCTTTTAATTCCCTTTTTTCTCTAATCTTACACTAAAGCTGAATATAAATATACACTAACATGCCTCAGAGCTACACCAGAGATAAATTTACACAGAATCCACAGTGAAACAAATTAATCCTTGGCACTATGTCCTATGTGTAATTACAAAAGGGATGAATACTACCCAAGCACATATAATTGCAAAGCCAGATGTAGCTCCTTCTTGGAGTCCTCTATTCCCTGATTTTCTTGCCATCTTCCAGCAATAGGACCCTTGGTGAGGCTCCAGCTCGTCAATTATTGCATTTTGCCCAGCTCTCCAGTGTTGTGTTGCACTAAGTTGGTTATTATATTTGCACTGAAATGGTTTTCCCTGTACTCCCCCCCCAGTTTGTGGTGCTGGTTTCTTCCCCTCACCCCACCCTGATGAGGTCAGATAGGGAACGCCGATCGGAAGATCTCGCGTTGTACGGGAAGATAGGGCCCCTCTTTCTCCAAAGTTCTATAACCCATAATGTCACGGTGATGACGTCATCATATCTCGGTCATATAAATCCCTGCACACCGGAAATAAACGCTCTTCACCATCCACCACATTGGTGTTCGCGTGTGATTAGCCCGACAGGCCTGTAAGTTTAGCCGTCGTGTCGTTCACAAACTGGGTCGCTACACCTCATTCTGAGGCAGCAAGTGGTGCCGAAACCCGGGACTGCTCCCCGATACACGGGTTCGAGCGGACGGATTTCGGGAGTCTCGCTGGACGCTGAGGGACAGCTGGAGCGGCAGGACCGACTTCAGCAGGGAGGACGCTCCCGTACCACCAAGATGCAGTCACTTGGCAAGGTAGTTTCGCAACTGCACAAGCAGTGGGGTATAGACTGCAAATCAAAGGATTTTGAATGCGTGGTTGTCAGATTGTTAGAATTATGCATTATCAATGATCCCATAGATATATTACATCCAGATTGCTGGGTTAGGTGTACTGAGGCGCTCACGAATGATGTGTTGTGCTTCAAGTCCAGCAAGTACCTTACAAGCTGGGTGAGAGTTACGCAAGCGCTACAGAAAGCAATTCAGGAACAAGAAACTTGGAAGGCAGCTCAAAGCTGTTTTAGAGTTACACCACGGGTGGGGGTAGGAGCTGCCACTCAGACCACGTTCACTGACTGCCCCGCCGATTCTAACTGGCCATCTAATGATGACGGGTGACTCGAGTCGCCGTCCTGCCTGCCCGACTCTAACGCGGGTTTGGCCGCGGAGCACACTTTGCCACCAGGGCATACCGATGCCGCTGAGCCATGGGGCGCGCCCGACACCGCGGGCCCTGGAGATGTCGGAGAAAGGCCTCCGCCATACGCGCCGCAAAATGGCGCCGGGGAGAGGAGCAAGGGGCGGAGCGAAGGGTGCCTAACGCACGCGGACATACGAGATCGGGAGCCTAACGGGAAGCAGGAGGACAGCGCCGAGGGTGAAGGGGAGGAGAGCTCACAGTCCAATCAGGGATCGTGCCCTAGAGTATCTCCTTGTAATGAGAAGAACCCGCTGGAAGGAAGGCGGAGAAAGGGAGGGGAAAAACCCATCCCTGGGAAAGGGAGAGGGCAGAGTCCCACCAAAAAGCACCGCAGCCCGGAAGCCCACTACCACTTGGCTTCCTCCACCAATTCAGAAAGGGACTGGGGCCATTTAGACATGCATCCGGCTTGAGCTCTGACTCGGACTCGGACTTTGAAAACATGCAAATAAATTTCATTAAGCCTAAAAGATCTGTGACATCATTCCCACAAGAATCCACGCCACTCACAGACTGGAAGGACATCCAAATGGCATGTGCTGAATGGGCTTCTCCCACAGTGAGAATTTCACATTCACAGATGAGAATCTCACATTTCCTATGAGAGAAATGAATGGTCAAAAGACCTATTCCCCTGTTAACCCCAAGGATGTGCAAGCACTTGTTAAAGCCATTTCAGAAAGAGGAATAAATTCTGCTATGGTTTCTACTTTAATTGATGGACTCTTTGGTAACGACGACATGTTGCCTTTTGATATCAAACAGACATGCAGGATGATTTTTGATGGTGCTGGGATGATAGTTTTTAGGCAAGAGTGGGAAGACAATTGCGCAAAAGAGCTAGCAAAAATAGCAGGGGACAACCATCCGCTACAGGGGTCCAGCTTACAACGGCTGACAGGCAGGCATCCAACAATGGTCACACCTCAAGCTCAAGCCCAGAACTTGAGAGCCCCAGAGGTCGCAGTCACAACTCATGAGGCCCGAGAAGCCATTCGTACGGTCTGCAGGGTAGTTGCCAAACCTGCCCCATGGTCTACAATGAGGCAGAAACAGAGTGAAAGTTTTACTCAATTTGTAGACCGGCTTCAGGCTGCCATAGATGCTTCCAACCTGCCAGCAGAAGCCAAAGGCCCAGTCGTCGCCGACTGTCTGCGCCAGCAATGCAATCTAGCCACCAAAGAAATTTTGCGCTCACTGCCGCCCAACTCGAGTATTGCGGCGATGATTAAACATGTAGCAAGGGAAGAACACCTAGGTTCAGTCCACGCTGCTGTAGCGGAGGTCATGGCTGTTCAGAGCCAGCACAACCACAACCAGCCAACCTCTGACCCGTCACCACAAGGCAAACCCAGAGGACCGTGTTGGGTCTGTGGCAAAAAAGGACACGTTGCCAGAGAGTGTAGGTCTAGGAAGCAGGGAAACGGGCAGGGGAGGGGACCAATGGGCCGCGCGAGGCCCCCTCCCAGTTGGGTCATTCGGCAGCCCACTTATGGGAACCCCAAATGGGGCAAACACCTTCCGAACCCGATGCCTCCACGAGAAGCAACCAACTTTATTGCTCAGCCAGTGCCCATTGCACAAAGATCAACCATGCCCACAGGACAACAGAGCAATGTGGAAAAGGGAACCCTTGGGTGGCCCTGGCAGTGGAATGCAACAGCCCCCCAGTAGTATGGGGAATCTGCCAACAGCTTACTTGTTGCTCCACGACAGGCTCCTGGAAAAATCCACCGAACCGCCTCACGATCAGCGTCCCTTTCCTGATAGACACAGGTGCTGATGTGACTGTTATCCCACAACCGTATTGGCCTCCAAGCTGGGAAGTAGAAGAAGCCCCAACCGTAGGCAGAGTCGGAGGAGTCTCACTCGCCAAAAGGAGCGTAGAGTTCATAGCAATAACCCTGCATACCGAAGAAGGGCCTGAGAAGACTGTAAGCCTTCGTGTCTATGTCCTGTCAAACGTCCCACCTCTGTTAGGACGAGACGCTCTATCACAACTAAGAATTAGGGTGACAAATTTACCCTAAGGGCCACTGCCGCATACCCACAATCAACCGCAACCCCGATCAAGTTAACTTGGAAATCATCTGACCCAGTGTGGGTCAAGCAGTGGCCCATCCCTGAGCCTCGAATGTCAATCCTTTTACAATTGCTCCAGCGAGAGTTAGAAAGAGGACACATTGAACCATCCACCTCTCCATGGAACACACCAGTGTTCATGATACCTAAACGCAGCGGTGAAGGCTTTCGTTTGCTTCATGACCTACGCGCTGTCAACAGAAAAATTGATGGGTCCTGTACAGACACGGCTACCTGCTAACTCTTTTGTCCCGACAGACCAACTGTGTGCGGTACTCGATATCAAAGACTGCTTCTTTTCCATTCCATGCATGACCAGGACAAAGAACATTTTGCCTTTTCTGTCGTGTTCCCTAATGGTCAACAGCCCAATCTGTGCTTCTACTGGACAGTCCTTCCTCAGGGAATGATCAACTCTCCAACCATATGCCAGATCGTGAGCTGAGCCCTAGTGCCCATTCGATCCGCGAACCCAGAAGCCACTATCATCCAATATATGGATGACATCCTTGTTGCAGCGCCGATGCCAGACTGTGTGGAAAATCTTGTGTTAGCCATCTCCGAGGTTCTAAAGACCAATGGCTTTGAAACAGCAGAGGCAAAAATAAAGAAAGGTCCTTCTGTCACATTCCTAGGCATGAAAATCACCAGCTCCTATGTGACACCCCCAGCAGTCAAGATTTGTCGCAACCTCAAGACGCTGCACGACGTGCAACAGTTAGTGGGATCCTTACAATGGTTGCGAAATGTCATCCTTATCCCACCAGAAGTCATGTCTCCGCTGTATGCGCTACTTCAAGGCAAACATCCGTGGGAGCCCAAAACCCTCTCAAACGAAGCCATGCGCTCACTCGATTTCATCAAACGGCAGTTGTCCACGACAGTTCTCTCTAGATGGAACCCAAATCTATCTTTGGACTTATACGTAGATTTTACCAGAGAGGGGGGAGTAGGAGCATTGGCACAAGGACCTCCCGATAAAGTGCAACCGGTACAATGGATGACTCTTGGAAGAGCCTCACACGCGTTTACCCCGGGATTGGAATGTCTCGGAAGCCTCACCATGAAGGGCAGAAGGCTTGCCCTGAACTGCCTAGGTCTCAAGCCTGCAAAAATATACTTGCGTTTCCGGAAGCAGATCTCGACATCGTCGGTAGCAATCTCAGAACATCTTGCTTTGGCACTTTTTGGATTTGCAGGAGAGCTCTGCTACGCCACTAAACCTCCATGGACTCAGCTGCTAGCGATAGCAGACGTTGACCTCCCACAGAAGGTCATGGACTGGCCACTCCCTGGGCCAACTGTTTTCACCAATGCATCCTCAGCCACCTCTACCGCAGCAGTGGTGTGGCGGACACAAGAACAATGGCAATGCGTGAAAATGAGAGACAAGTCGCTGTCTGTCCAACTCCTGGAAGCCTCCGCTGCGGTATTGGCATGTGGATTGTTCCCATCAGACCACCTTAACATCGTAACAGACTCCATGTTCATCGCCAGGCTCTGTCAAGTGATGTCTGGACCAGGCATTTCAGCATCCTCTGCCACTGCCATGATAGAAGAAGTACTTTTCTCACACCAAGGCACCGTATCTGTGATACACGTCAACAGCCATAACCCCGTTAAGGGATTTTTTCAAATCGACAATGACAAGGCTGATGCTGCAGCGAAAGGGCTTTGGACTTTACAAGATGCGTGACAACTACATGAGTCACTCCATGTTGGAGCCAAGGCACTGGTCAAGAAATGCAACATCTCAATAGCAGACGCCAGGCACATAGTGGCTACTTGTCCTCATTGTCAGAAAGCACCCTTGTGGTCTAGTGGGATCAATCCCAGAGGCCTCAAGGCCTCCAAGATCTGGCAAACAGATTTTACCCTCTGCCAAATATTGAAGCCTCGAGCTTGGCTTGCTGTAACAGTAGACACATACAGCGGCATGATCGTTGCAACCCAACATGCAAAGACAAGTTCCAAGGCAACGATTCAGCATTGGCTAACAGCTATGGCATGGCTTGGCATTCCAAAACAAATCAAAACAGACAACGGCACAAACTTTATTGCCAAGTCAACTCAAGAGTTCGCAACTAAGTGGAACATCACCCTAAAACAGGGCATTCCGTACAACAGCATGGGTCAAGCCATCATGGAAAGAGCGAACCAAACTTTGAAATCTAAGTTAGAAACCTCAGCCAAAGCAGAAGGGTTTACCAATAACATCCCTCTGCCAGAACAGCCACACTTGCTAGCCACCGCCATGCTAGCATTGAACCAGTTACCCAGGGGAGATCAAGCGCAAACCCCTTCCCAAAAGCATTGGGCCACCGAAGCACTGAAAGAAGGCCCACCAGTTAAAATTAGAAATGAATTGAGAGATTGGGAATCGGGGTGGAAATTGGTCCTGACAGGTCGAGGGTATACCACAGTGGAGAAAGATAACATTATTAAGTGGTGTCCATTAAAATCAATAAAGCCTGTGCTGTATAACTTAACTAATGAAACCTCAAAGTTTCTTTTGACAGGTCAGCCACTATAATCCTCCACGTCGACCTTGCTTCTTGTCCTCGACATGGACATTAGCAGTTTCACGACAGCGTCTGTGCCTTTGTGTTTTCCTGTTTCTAAGCCTGCCTTGCATTGGACAGGAAGAACTGGATGTGAATCCTTACCGGCCGTGCACCTGGACACTTCGCAATCCCTTGGACGGTAGAGTAATTGCCCAAACTGTGTCTAATGCCCCTAGCTTCATCGTTCACATAAGTGATATATTTAACACCGATGGAATAGGAATTGACCCTAGTCAGGGAAAACCTTTTGCCTACATTAATTGGGGAACATACTGGTGTCTGTCACGATCCACAAGGTGGGATTCGTGATGTGGTTCTTTTAGTCGGTCTTAGAGTACAAAAGATTATCAACAAACCAAGGACTTAAACAACAAAACACACTTTATTGAGTGCTCATCAGCACTAATATGCGATAGAGAGAAAAGAGGAGAAAGCAAAGCATAAGGAAAAGAGAGTAAGGGGATTATAGCTACCAACGTCGAAGTCCACTCAGCCGTCCAACAACCCAGAGTCTTCTGTCCGTTGGGGAGATCTCAAAGGAAGGTAAGTTTGGGGTATAATTTTATAGTCTTTTGCAAAGCGAGGGGCGCAGGGCCAAAACCAGAGGAGATTGATGATCATTGTGATGAATTCCATTGCATGGGGAGCAGGTGTAGGGTACAGAGCGATCCATGTCTTGCAAGTCTTTTCTCACCAGCAGGAACAAGGGCAAGGTGTTGTGTAAAACCCATTGCACAGGGTACCATGCACAAGCCTCTGCTCACCAGCAGGAACGAGAGCCATGAGTCGTGAAAAACCCGTTGCGCAGGTTACCAAGCCTCTGCTCACCAGCAGGAACGAGAGCAGTGTACCATGCAACCACCTGCAAACAATCACTTAGCAAACATCCATCTCAGCTAGGCCTAAACCCCCGAAACCAAGTCCCTTGTGATATTCAGGGTCTCAGTCTCTGTCCTTGAGACGGTTGTGAGACAGATGAGGGAATCTTCGGACCGTCTCTTACAGTGTCCTAGTGTCAACCCCGGTAAAAGCTATTGCACCTATCCTGGGTATGGGTTTTGTGGGTACTGGGGTTGTGAAACCATCATCACCACTAACCAGTGGACACCAGCTAGGAGAGATAGTTTTCTAGACGTGTGTTTTTGGCCCAAAGTCTGCAAGCGGCCCATGTTTGGAAAGAGAGGTATGGTCACTGCTAAAGGAAGCTGTTCCCACCTAAATGTAGCAGTCCTGCAACCTCAAGACACCAACTGGTTGCTAGGATGAAAGTGGTCAGTATTCCTTCATAGTTGGGATACAGATCCGAACACGATCGTTCAAATTATCAGAGCTTCACCACCACACCACACCGCTCTCGGACCCAACAGAGTTGTAGCCCAACAATACAATCACATAAACAGCAATCCCACGCCTAGCCTCACTAGTGCCACATCAGCACTTCATGGTGCGCTCAAACTGACGTCTCATGCCCTCTTTCATCGCATGCTAAATGCCGCATTTCTATTGCTAAATGCAACAAAGCCAGACCTTACCCGTTCTTGTTGGCTTTGCTATGATGCCTACCCACCCTTTTACGAAGGGGTAGCCCTTAATGCCATGTTCAGCTACTCCAGAGTGAATGACCCCAAGCGATGCTTGTGGAACACCCCTCGCAAGGGAATCACACTAGAGCAAGTTTCGGGCAAAGGTGTTTGCATAGGCAACAGACAGGCAATACAACGCCATGAAGAGATTTGTGGTGCTCCTGTGACTCTGGATAAGACCAAGTCCTGGGTAATTCCAGCAACCTGGGGAATTTGGGCCTGTAGCTCCACAGGTATCACCCCATGTATTTCCATCAAACACTTTGATGAAACTAACGATTTCTGTGTCCAAGTGGTTATTATCCCTAGGATCCTTTACTTCCCTGGAGACGAATTACCTTACCACCAGGAGAGAGGTTTCCCATGCCAAAAACGAGAACTAATCACCGCCGTCAGCCTTGCAGTACTTTTAGGTCTAGGAGCAACAGGCGCAGCGACAGGTGTCACAGCCCTGGTGACTCAAAACCAAGGTCTAGCCCAACTGCAGACAACAGTCGATGAAGACCTGCACAGAATCCAAGAATCCATCTCCAACTTGGAGCGATCCCTCAACTCCCTTGCAGAGGTCGTGCTGCAGAACAGACGAGGACTGGACATCTTACTCATGCACCAAGGAGGTCTGTGTGCTGCCTTGGACGAGAAGTTTTGCTTCTATACCAATTATTCCGGGCCAATCAAGCAGTCCATGGCAGAGCTACAACAAAGACTTGAACAGCGTAGCCAGCAACACTCTCAACAAAACTGGTTTAGTTCAATGTTCAACCAATCCCCATGGATTATTACCCTTGTTTCCACGTTAGCAGGACCAGTTATCGTTGTTGAGTTCGTACTTATTTTTGGTCCTTGTCTCCTTAATAAGTTAGCCCAGTTTATAAAAACCCGTTTAGATAAGATTGACATTTTATATTTAGAACAGAGACAGTTAACCTGAGTTTGCATGATAGTTCATACTAACACACCACGGTTTCATTTCACGTTCATTACTAACAAGTTCACGGTTTGTTGTTAATTACATAAGTCATTCAGTTGTAAAGTTCTGTTCATGGAGACGGGGAGAGATGATGAGGTCAGATAGGGAACGCCGATCGGAAGATCTCACGTTGTACGGGAAGATAGGGCTCCTCTTTCTCCAAAGTTCTATAACCCATAATGTCACGGTGATGACATCATCATATCTCGGTCATATAAATCCCTGCACACCGGAAATAAATGCTCTTCACCATCCACCACATTGGTGTTCGCATGTGATTAGCCCGACAGGCCTGTAAGTTTAGCCGTCGTGTCATTCACGAACTGGGTCGCTACACCTCATTCTGAGGCAGCACCACCCCTTCAGTTGTATCTCATTGGTTGTGATTCTGTTCTCCCCCTTCTGCCCAGTTTAAAATCTCCCACTACCTATTGTTCACTCTCTCTTCCTTCTGGAATTCGTTCCACAAATAAAGTGTGGGACAGCATCCTGTGGAGAAGGAGCCTCCTTGTCTCTTACCTTTTGTCTTTGTTGGACCTTCCCCCCTCTCCAGTGCACTAGGGTAACCCATGGGAGGGGGAAGAAAGGATTACGACACTCCAATTCTCTCTGATTTCATGGATTTTCAAGGTGACACCATGTGTACTGTAGCAGTTGTCTAGCCTTAATCTCAGTTTTCACACCATGTTCAGCCAGTAAATCCTTGTCTACTATTGCATCAGATATCTTGTTAGCAGCGAGTTGCTTTTTGCACAGCCGCAACTGCAAGGATGAGACCGGCAGCCTATCCCAAGCCCAGGAAAGGTCAGTCCCAGGACTAAGGACTTCCTATAGAGCAGCCAGAGCCAGCCAAGGTGCCAGGACAGGGTGAGTATCCTCTGTGAGCGTTAGTGGTAACTCCGAGGTGACTCCCAGTTAGTGAGGTTTTGGGTGCTATGCAGGAGGGAGACACGGTTTTTGGCTCCAGCCAACAGTTTCGGAGGTGGGGCGCGGGCAGGCACAAGCCATGCGGTTTCAGTTTTGCCAGTGCAGGTGGCAGGTGCAGGGCGAGCGCTGCTCTGGCACAGGTGGGCTACCACATGTAGCAGCGCTCACATGCAGCTCAAGCCACACAGGTTTGGCAGCATTGCGCGGTGGGGGTGGCAGTGTGGTGCAAGCCATGGTTTTCAGCTGCAGCGTGTGGCACCAGCCATGCAGTTTCTGTGGCAGGGGCTCCAGAGTGTTGTAATGCAGTTAGGAAAAATGGTATGACCCAAAGAATGTACCCCCAAAAATGTAGACTTGTAAGTTCTTTCCCTTATCTTGTTCTCCCCAGGTTCCCTTATTGGTTGTATAAATTCCTACAACCCCTTCCCCTGTCCTGAACAAGGGGTGCCTCTCATACCTCTTCCTCTTTCCCTCCTGCCATCTCACTCCGAAGGATCCCAAGGAATAAAACTGCAACTGCCATCTCAGCAAAGGGAAAGAGCCTCGTTTCTAGGGCCTCGTCTGGCAAGCCAAAACTACCTCCCCAGCCTCCCTGCCCGCTGCAGGGTGGACAGTGGTAACAGAGAGCTTGGGGACTCAGTTATATATCACCAGAGCATGGCTCCAGCCACACAGTTTTAGCATCAGCGGTGCTCCCGTATGGTTGCGGTTTGAAAACCGGCAGATGGTTTCGCTGCCACACAGTCTCACCTCTTACTCCAGTGGAGGGGGGGGGAAACGGCAGAAGCCTTCCAGGGCTGGCTGTGAAGTTTTGCTGTAAAGGAGGATAGATTGTACTGTACAGATAGCTTTTAACATCACAATGGGCTCTCAGCTCTCTGCACAGGAAAGGAGTATTTATTCCCAAGTTTGGGAAACTTTAAATGGTGGGAATGTTAAGATTTCTAGGACACAGTTAAAATTGTTTGTTTGTTAGCTATCCCTCCACTTGCCCAGTTCACCCTGCAAGATGTAGATTCTGTCTCTTCCTGGGACAGAATTGGAAACCTATTAACTCAAAATAGAACAGGTAGACAAAATTACTTCTAAGTTCCACCCATTGTTTCTTTTAATTCGTAAAGAATTGGTTAACAGGGAAGTGAAGGGACAGTCACAGCAAACTCCCCCAGTTTTCCTACCCATTCTCCCAAACCCTCTGCCCTTGAGCTGAAGGGGATGCATGAGCATGTAGCAGTAGGGCATGGCGGCACAGAAGATTTCAGGATGTAACGGAAAGTTAGTAACCCCCCTTGTCCACAGAGTATGGTAATGACTCCTGCAATTAGCCAATAGCACCTAGCTGTGATGAAAGCAGATGGGAGTAACACAGTGACCCTAGGTTATAAAATGTCAAATTCTCCTACAATAAAAGACTTTTCTTCGCCATCCATCACATTGATGTCTTGTAGGTAGAATGGTCCGAGTGGCCAAGGGGGGCCACCATGCTGGCTATGAACCAGGGTGTCTGCCTTGCTTGAAAGGCTACATGGGCATCATGAGAGGTGCAGGACACCCAGTGCAGCCGCTGTTGTCCTGGCTCCCTGCCTCCTGCTCAGCACCCCAGCTCTAGCAGTTGTGCACAGACTGACAGAGAACCTTCCCTGCATCCCTCTACCCCGGTTGCTTCTCCTTGGTTTTGGCATTCTGTTAGCTTTAAAAGTGATGACCCGCCCTATCCCCAAAGCTGTGACCAGGTGGCCAGGGTCCAGGATGGTGCCGGCCACATGGTGGACCCTCCATCTTACCTTTCTTCCTCCCATAGTCCCTTTTACCCACACGTCCCTTCCCACAACCCCTTCCTTCCCTTGGATGCTCCTTCGCTGTCCACCATGGTCTCATCTGCATGATGTCATCATGAAATCCTGCCTCCAGGTATTGCAATCCTGATTTCCATGGTTGCTTCTCCCCATCCCCACACTGCCCCACCCCCTTTCCTGTTGCTGGTTCCCACACAGTCCCCTGTCCCGTTCCCACAGTGGAGGGGGTGGGTCACCGCCCTGTTCCCACAATGGGGTGAGTGTCACTTCCCTGTTCCCATGTTGGGGGGGCTGGCCCCCCTCCTGGACTCAAGGATGAGAGGGGGCTGGGCCCCTCCCCAGACCCAGTTGTGGGGGGTGGGTTGCCTTCCAGAACAGGGAGGCTGGACCCTGCCTGGTACTCGCCGGGGTAGGGGTTGGGGGGGACCCTGGGGATGGGGACCCTGGGGATCAGGAAGAGGAAGCCATACCCTCAGCCGTTCCTGTCATATATATTGCTAAGAAAAGGGCAAATAGACACTACCAGCCTTTCTCCTACCAAAACATAAAAGAGATCTGTAAGGCCCAAGGGGAGTTTGGCCCAAGAAGTGAGGTCTTTAAGGGAATGATGAGAGCTACCCTAACTTCCAATGAGTTAGTTCCAGCCGACCTCTGAGATCTCTTCTGGTGTCTCCTAACCCACTCAGAGTTCAGTCTTTGAGAAAGCATGTGGAAGAGATCTTTAAAAGGACTCCTGGTTGAGCTTAAGCAAATGTCTCAGTTTTGGGAGACAGGTGTTTGTTAGGGAGGGCAGGAGCCTCCCTTGGAATGAAAAATGTAGACCTCCTCCCTCTGAATTATGATAATCCTGAAATCAAGGGGCTTTCAGGAAGAGATCTGGGGATAGGAATAATAGTTCTTTACTAATATTTATAACAAGGCAAATAAACAACAATAACTACAGCATTAGCAAGAAAACAGAACCAGGGATCCCGTGACAGCCTTCTCAGCCGAGACGGGAAGGGATGGAGGAGAGGCTTTGCTTCACAAACCCCCTTGGGCAGGCAGTCCCGGTGCTCCTGCAGGGCTCTGAGGAACACTCAGCTGGAACAGCAGGGATGAGCAGAGATCCTGGGCCGGTGGCTGAGGTGTATCAGCAGCTCCGTGGCAGGACAGGGGGTACGAGGCCACCAACAAAGAGGGAAGAAGAAGAAGCAGCAGCTCCATCTGCGTGATGGCGAGATTCCCTTCTCCCCACCGCAACAGCTCTGTGCCCAAAGTGTTCTTCTCCAAAGCTGAAGAATCCTGCCAAACTGTCCCCACCCTCCCCTTTTCCTGCCCTTTTCACCCCCTGGGCTCAGCTGAACTCTTTTCTCAAGCACCCACCAAGTACCTGCAGTTAGGTTTTCCCTCAACTATTGGGTAAAAATTCTACAGGCAAGCCAAAACTAATAAAATGGACACCTAACCCCCAACAGCAAAGCACCCAGCATGCAACAGATGCAGATGAAAATTATATCACATACGAACATCTATGCGACGAGGGGGAATGGGCCAAACTTGAGGACCAAGCTCAGGTGTTATCAAAATTCATTTTAGATAAGATCTGTGGAGTTGCAGAAAAGGTTTTTAAACAATTACCAATTACCAACAGTTGAAAAATAAAAAAAATAAAACCTCTCACTGTTCGATGGGA